>UXGD01003579.1:0-19889 GCA_900474315.1 Torymus auratus | reverse complement strand
AGCAGTGTTGAACAAAGGAAATCGAAATAGTGTTTTTCAGAAAGCTGAAATTAATTTTTCTTATGTGAATTTAACATCTGAAAAATGTACGAAAAATAGTCACTGATGATTCACCCATAGCAAACTATTTCCAATTTCACCTCATTGGCCCTTTTTCTTGAGATATAGGAAATTTCATCTGAAATATCCTCTATTCCGTTAATAAATGATTTCTCTTGTATTGACTATCACATTGCAAGTATTTAAGATACGAAAACGAGCAAAAAGATTATAAAAGTAGACAGTAAAAGCTAAAATTTAAGCCCTTATTCCTTAAAACATATTGATTTTTAAGGAAATTATAAGCAATGAAAGATAGCGTAAGAAAATGGTTAAAAATTTGTCTTCATTTAAAGCGATTAAATTTATCGTATTTTTAACCATTTTCTTAAGCTATCTTTGATTGCTTGCAACTTCCTGAAAAATCAATATTTTTCAAACAAATCAGAGCTTAAATTTAAGGTTTTACTGTATACTTTTAGAATTTTGTTTTATCGTTTTCGTATCTTAAATACTAACAATCTGACAGTTAATAGAAGAGACATCATTTTTTAACGATATAGAGAATATTTGAGATGAAATTGACCATATCTCAAGAAAAAGCGCCATGAGATGAAATTAGGAACACGGGGCTTCATTTTTAGGTACCAGAAATCACTCTCCTTGTCAGTAAGAATGATACACGAGAGCTCAATATCATCGTCCAAGTCTGAGAAATTCAATTGCACACCTTGTTGCATATAGTAATTTTTTGCTATGCTCTTGCACACGCGGGAAACTGTAGCGTCTCGCTTGCAGCTGTTCGGAGCAGCTGTTTTGAATCCATACCTGCTTAGATAGTCAAGTACACAAAGCCGGAGCAATATAAAGGAAAATTACTTAAGTTTTGAATCATACGAAAATATTGAATTTTCTTAAAAACTAATTCACACGAATTTTCTAAAGTAGATTTTGGTTAAAGTCTAATATATTGGCTAGAGTATGAAAAAATAGAAAAATTACATTTCTATTTGCAAATTGCTTTTATCCTGTTTTGCAACTAAAGGAAAGTAACTGTATCTTTCGGAGCCCTAATTTTTATACCCACCAGCCAGAGAAATCAGTGAAAGGGTAAAGCTTCTTTTATATTTAATCGTTCAAATACTCCCGCGCCGTAACAGCCTACCAGCTCGCTGAGTCGCTGGCCAACTGCGCAGAATCAGCTTGGCCCTCTGGGAACGGTCAGCCGGAGCAGCTGCACGCAGCAGCTGGCCAATCCCAGGCCGCGCACCCGGCGCAACGCTGCAGTCCGCACACCTATACCTACCCATTTCTGTATATACCTATAGGCACATAACTGCCGTATATGTGCGCGCTGCTGTGCTGAGAGCGCGTGCTCCGAACTCCGAAACCGAACTCGAGTCGAGCGTCGTCTCTCTTCGTGCGCGCGAAAGAGAGAGCACGCGCACGACAGAAGGACTCGCCGCGAGTCAACGCACCGGACGACGCCATATTAGACGGGGGAGCCGAGTAGAGCCGAAATGGAAAGCCCAGACTCGGAGACGGTCGCCGTCATGCCGGACATGTCCGAACCTATGACGAGCGATCCCGAGGAGACGACGACGACGGTCGTCACCGTTGCCGCCGCCGGCGAATGTAAACCGCCTCAGCAGTCAACCGCGCCGACGACTACAGCGGCGACGGCGACGGTGGTGCGCGCCATGCCGCAGGCAGTACAGGCAGCGAACGCCCACCCCGTCGCCGTCGCGGCGAACGTCACCACTGTGCCCTCCGCTGTGCCGGTCAGTCTCCCCGTGGGCAGCATCATCGGGGTCGCCAACTCCACCGGCACCACCTTCAACGTCATCACCTCCGACCAGCTGCAGGTGAGTCTCAAATCGCTCGCGTAGAGTGCGACGCCTCCAGGGTGGCTTCTTGCCCTTTCTTTTTGCCGTGAGGCTGCATAGCTATGTCTCTTTGTGTTTACGCGAGATTTTGGAGTTTCGGAGCGTTTCGGAGCATGTTACAGCTATCCACTTCAGTGTAGTTTTTGTGCTATCTTTTATTTTTATGTTCTTCAGTGTGTCTTATATTTCTATTTTCTCTTATGATGGCTACCTAGCATTACGTGACTATAGCTGTTGTCCTTTTCTAACTTCAAGGAGATGAAGTTTGATCGTTTACCTATATAGGTCTTTGAAACAATGACACATTTAAATATACTTTGATTCAATTGCTGAAAACTCCATGAATATGTCTATAATTACTATCATGTAAACTTTTAATTTAAAAAATCAACTCTGTCTAATCTAGTTATTACCTAAATTTTTATTTTTTAGTTGCAAGGAGGACAGTTCAAGCAAATGTTATGCGTAGACAATGGATTCATCTGTGAGGCAAATGATAAAAATGATCCATTAAGGTGGAATGGAGAATTGAAAGCAACTCACATAGTTATACAAAATAGCCCTGATGATAATGACGGCGAACAAGTTCATGTCACAACTGCAGCAGTTGGAGGAAACAATCAACAAATGTGTAGTTGGTCAGAATGTGCAGCTATGGATATTCTGCCAGTGAGATGTAAAAATACAAATGCAGAATTACATAAAAACAGATTTGGTTCAGGTGGCAGAGGACGTTGCATAAAACTGGGCAACGATTGGTATACCCCAAGTGAATTTGAAGCTTTATGTGGCCGAGCATCTAGTAAAGATTGGAAAAGGAGCATACGCTTTGGTGGCAGAAGTTTGCAAACATTAATTGATGAACAAATTCTTAGACCTCATGCTACTTCATGTACATGTTCCGCTTGCTGTGATGACGACAGCGCTGTAAGTGTAATTCATTCACACAAAATTCAGTGGATTTATCTAACTAATTATTACTAGAAGTATTTTGCATAAAAATATGATTTTCTTTTTTTTATTATCTTTATTTTAACTTTATTTATGTTTATCTTAATCAAAAAGATATCTTAATTTTTGCAACTACAATTTTCATGAAAAATAAAAAAAAACTAATACATTTCACTTTTTTTAAGGCTGGACCAATTCGATTATTTACTCCATATAAAAGAAGACGACGAGCTAGAGATCCAATTGATATTGAAAACCCTTCACGAAAACACAAAGGAGAAAGCTCTAGAGATGGCAGCAATAATGATGATAGTGAAACTGAACTGATAACTGATAAAAATTGTTGGCCAACCTTTGTATCAGCAGAGGACATAGTAGTTCAACATCCTCAAGAGACTCCTCAAATAGTGCATAATGTAACTGTACATCAGCCAACAGAAAATGGACATGTTGATGGTAAATTTCAGAAACTAGATGATGTAGCTGGTAAACTTTTAAAAGTGGCTTATGAATTTAAAAAGGTTATTGAAGAGTTAAAACAAGAAGATAATAGACAACAAAGAAGAGATCAGAATTTAGTTGCTCAATTAGATACAAGAACTGAAGTAATAGAAACAGTTGGTTTACAGCCAGCTTCAGATTCTCATAGTAAAAAGGTACATACAAAGTGTTTTTACTTGTTAAAATCAAATAATAAATAAATTTTTTATTTTAGTCAAATTTGAAATAATATTTACATTATTTCGTTTCAGTGCGCAAATTGCAATCGTGATGCTTTCGCGGAATGTTCCTTGTGTCGACGCACGCCTTACTGCTCAACCTTTTGTCAGCGAAAGGATTGGAATGTGCACCAGGTCGAGTGTGTGCGAGACGCTGCTGAGACGGTGATGCTCATCGTCGAAAGCAGCGGCGAAGCAACTGCATTACCCGTCCAAACAACGGACCAATAGCTAGTATTCCTAACGCCGATTCGCCAGGAAAACTGCATCAACGTTATCCCCAAAAAAACCAAGTGATACAAATCGTCTCGCCGTAGACGGAAATTCTTTGTAAATACCGCTCATAAGTCGCCAGGGATGGCTAGATCTTATTAGAAATTGTTTCTCCAAAAACGTTTAACATATACAGTAAACTAGATTTATAAAAGCTAATACGTATGAACAACGCTTCTTTCGATGAAAGAAATCTTAGACCATACTAAAAATATCGAGCAAAATATATATTTGCAAAAAAGTAGTTCAATTTATTTTTCTATTTTTTTTTTTTCGTCTAAAAATAAAAAAATAAATCTAATAACAATCTCAATAGATATCAATTTTATCAATATTTTACTAGAAAAAACAAGTACTGGATGACATCGTCTTTTTTAAAGTAAATTGTAACTATGATTTTTAAGTGTTTTTAGTCATTGTGTATTATATAATATACTATTTTGACATTTGTATAAAAGTAAATTAATTTTATCTAAAAAATAATAGTTGAAAAAACATTTTATTTGTATAAAAGAGACTGATGTAGTTAACGTAAATTTTTTCAAAGTAAAAGAAATTACTTTGCTTAATTAGTTTTATTATTTTATGCTTAACCTTTTTTGGGTATTAATGAGAGAAACACCATTTTTTTCTGATGCGGTAATTTAAGGGTTGATGAAGCGTTTGTATATATCTGTACACATTAGTAATATTTAAGAAAAAAGCGTGTCAGTTTATAGTTAGTTATAAATTAAGACTTTGCACGATTACTGTTAGTGACAGCATAAGTAATATAATTATCCGAGTTCTTGATGATTGAAATAACTATTTGTTTTATTATTATCGAAGGCTTTAAAAAGTAGTTCGTTATATAATTGAGTTATAAAATTGTCTCTTTACACGTAATATACAATTTTTCTTTTTTTTTTTCATTTTACAATCACAACAAAAATTTGTTTGTACTTTATAAAGGGAATTCCAGCAGAATGTCTTTTAATTACATATATATTGTATAACTTTATAACACATAAAATTAATAATTTATTTATCGTTTATAATGATATCAATACATCAAATCGATGCCGCTTACAAAAACTAGCACGCCTTATGGCGCACCGACGAAGACTAGCACGTTTAACAAAACTGCAACGGAACTTGGATAGCTAGTCTTCGCCGCAAATGCGTGAAATGGGCTAGTCTTCGTGGCAATTTGAATCGTACTAGTTTTCGTAAGGAGCGTCGAAATACTCAAAGCATAATTATATTGTCTTAGAATATATTTATTGTGTGCCATTACTTTTTATAGCCTAAAATGTTTTATTAATAATAGAATGAAAATTCTTACATATAAAAGATCATGTTCATTTTTATTTTTTATTTCTAAAATTATGACTTCGATAAAGTGACTCAGAATCATTGACTATTTCTTGTAAATAAATGTGATTTTTTATTGCATAAAATAATATAGAATAATTTTTTATATTTTTTGTTTAATTAGAAAAGATTTGAGTTGGAATGTACCAATATAAAATCACTTTCTACCATTTCTGCACAAACAACTACTGTACATACATTTTTCAATTAATTATTCTGTTAGTTTTAAGTATTATGATTATAATATTTTTTATATAAACATTATTTTCAAAAACGTTTGAAATTGATTAATCAATTATTTTTATGCATTCTTATGCAGAAAAAGGACCATTTGGTAAACATAAATAGTGGCTTATCAATGGACTGATTGAAAATAAATTGAATATGAAATGAGTGATTTAAAACATGTTGAAATTGATCACTTACATTTTGTAATTTTTCCAATGATGCAGTACAGAGATTAAGAATCTTTATGTAAATAAAATATATTCGTAAAACTGTAATCGAAAAATATTTGTACATGTTAATCGTGATTCATTTTTATGATTCCTTTCTTATGTAGTTCCTTGATATGTATTATAAAATAAAAAGCATAAAATTGATGTAAAACTAGTATTTATTATAGCAAAATCATCTCCAATATTAATTTTTAATCCCATATTTTTTATTAAAAATAATATACCCTAATTATTAAAACTATAAATATGAATGTTTTGAAAAATATAACATTCACAAAATGTGCAAATAGCATAGAATACCTATTATCAAGTTTTGATGGATTTCTGACAATTTTTAAATACATAAAATATTAAATACATTTGAGATAATAATTACTGCAACTGTAAAATGTTACTTGATATTTATGTTATCAATATCATCATCTTTATGAGGTATAATAAATAAGTATTGTCACATTTGATTCCAGTATTGTTTATTTACCCCTATTCATCGTTATATACATATATATATTATATAAATACCTACACGGTAAGTTTGGCGCAAATTTAGCTTTGCAGCACCTTATGATGTCTATACTTAGACTTTTCACAATAATATCGCAATTTTTTGAGGTCATACGCAACAATTACTAGAGGGTGTGAGTAAATCCAGAAGACCAACTGTGAAAAAAGTTATTGCAAATTATGGAGCGTTCTAATAAACTTGTTATTTTACGATAAATTTTTTCACGATTGGTCTTCTGTTATCACTAAGTAATATCTAGGTAGTCATTTTTGCGCATACGCTAAAAAAATTGCGGTATATTATGCAGAGAAAGGCTATACGATTTCAAATTTACTTTCTTTATAATTAGAGTATCGGTCACATAATATCTTATAATATTTTATATTTTAATTACTATTTTTTTCTTGCGTTATTTTTATATCTAATTCTTCTGGAACTCAGCGTATGATTGGCCACTGGCGTCCGACCGCAATCAGGCGCACGCGGTCGTGGTGTCGTAGGTATACCCTCGTACGCGTTTATGTGGCCAATAGGACCTAATATCCTAAATTCCTAACCACCTTATTTTAATGTTTTGCCGTTTGCGTCTTGCCTCGTTTGAGGTTTGACTTTTGAGCTGCGTTGCGCGCGTCGCACTGTACATATAATACGCGTCATCATCGCGCCCATTGCGAACGGGCTCTCGCAGTTCGACGAATTTCGCCAGTCGGTATCCGCGGCTCCATGTGATTAAAGTCAGAAGGACGATTCTGCGAAAGGCGGGAGGCGAAAATTTTCATACCATTTTTTTTTACTTGCAAGGATAAAGCTTTTCAGCGATTCTTCATGCAAAAATGGCTTCGTCCAAACTCGACTGGGGGAAGTTCGCGGAGGAGCAGGAAAAATTGGCATCCAAGGTGAGCATTTTTGAATTTCACCAAATCCGGGTAGACCTAACCTCGCTTTTTGACGTGATGTATACGCTTTATGGTTATTCTTGGGACAAAGGGATTCTTATAAGACTACTTAGGTAAGATAGCTTTGGGTTGTCTATGGTGATAAACTGAATCACGTGTAGCGGTGTTAGCGGCGTATGCCAGAAAGAAAAGTTCAATTATAGGCGATTTATTATTACGTTTTTTTACCTAATAATGCATATGCTGACAAAAACTCAGTTTCTCTTTCAAATATTACTCTTCTTGAAAATGTATTTATTATATTATGTATTTTATAGGTGACAAATCTGGATTTATCAAAAGAAACTACAAACACTACTTCAAATGATACATCACAAACTGCACCACCCGCACAAACTGCAACTGCAGAAGATTCTGATGAGGCGAAAGAACAGATTTCCCCAGCTGAGAAGTCTTTGTTACAGAAGATCATTAGAAGAGGACTTGTTGAAACCACAAAGCCGTTGGATATTCAACGGAAAAATCCTAACTCGCCATTATATAGTATAAAGAGTTTCGAGGCTCTTCACTTGTTAGTGTCGTTTATTAATATGTGTTGTCCCATTTTGGATTTAAGTTAAAATATGTGCTCATCATTTGATTAAAAATTAATTTTAGAAAGCCAGAACTGTTAAGAGGTGTAAGAGCAATGGGTTTTGATGCTCCATCAAAAATTCAAGAAACAGCCTTGCCGACTTTACTTGCAGATCCGTAAGTATAATTTGTTCTTACACTCTTGACTTACAATAAATATTTACTTCAAATTTATCTTTTCACTTTTGAACAAATGTCTTTAAAGGCCACAGAACATGATTGCTCAATCTCAGTCTGGAACGGGTAAAACAGCAGCTTTTGTACTGGCTATGCTAAGTAGAGTTGATCCAACAAAACCTTACCCACAAGTACTCTGTCTTTCGCCAACATATGAGTTGGCAATTCAAACAGGGGAAGTAGCAGCTAGAATGTCGCAATTCTGTCCAGAAATTAAACTAAAGTATGCTGTCAGAGGAGAAGACTGTAATTATGAGTTTATTTATTTCCCTTATAACTCTTATATAAATTTAATTTATTCTATTGATGTAACTCAAACATTGAGGTACCTGAAATAAGATAAGATTACTTATTTTAAAATAATAAAATTAATACTTGTTTTATTCATAGATACAATCTTGAAAAAGCTTTTAATCTAATACAAATTCTCAACAAATTTAAAGCTCTTATTGGTGAGGCATTTAATGAAAATAGTTAATTTTTAGTACCAAGGGGATCTAAAATAGCAGATCACATCATTATTGGAACTCCAGGAAAGGTTTTGGACTGGAGTATTAAGTTTAAGTTCTTTGATTTGAAAAAGATAAATGTTCTTGTTTTGGACGAAGCTGATGTGATGATTGCAACACAAGGTCATCAAGATCAGTGTATTAGAATTCACAAGTAAGGCTTCACCCTTATTGTTTAAGAAATTTATAGTCTTTTATGAAAAATAGATGAAAATGTTAATTAACAAGATTTCTTTATTTTACTGCCTACAAAAACAAAATTAACTTCTTTTTCAGATTATTACCTAATACATGTCAAATGATGTTTTTCTCTGCAACGTATGATCCTGAAGTAATGGAGTTTGCAGAAATCATTGTTAGTAACCCAATTATTATAAGGTTATTAAAAGAAGAAGAAAGTTTAGATAACATTAAACAATATTACATTAAATGTAAAAATCTAGATGAAAAATATCAAGCTATTACAAATATTTATGGAGTTATTAGTATAGGACAAGCAATTATTTTTTGCCATGTAAATATTGAATTTTTAAGAATATATTATACTAATGTTTGATAAAAATCGACTAACATAAACAATTCTTTTTAATCATAGACAAAGAAGACTGCAAATTGGTTAGCATCAAAGATGACGAAAGATGGACACTGTGTAGCTATTTTATCTGGAGATCTTACAGTTAATGAAAGGATTGCAGTCCTAGACAGATTTAGACAAGGTCTTGAAAAAGTTTTAATCACAACGAACGTTCTTGCAAGAGGTACTTTAAAATAATTTCATAATTTTTCTAGTAATGATTCAAAATATTTGTTTTATTGTAATACTTGAAAATCGATTTACAGGAATTGACATTGAACAAGTGACTCTGGTAGTTAATTTTGATCTTCCAATGGATATGCATCAACGTGCAGACTGCGAAACTTACCTTCATAGAATAGGAAGGACCGGTAGATTTGGACAATCTGGCATTGCAATTAACCTAATTGACTCACCACATGCAATGCAGCTTTGTCAAGAGATCGAACAGCATTTCAAAAAGAAGATTCATTATTTAGACGCCGAAGACGCTGACGAGATTGAGAAGCTTGGTGCTTAAACTTCATTCTGATGCATTTATGAAGTTTTTGCGTTTATTATTTAATACTGTATATTAAGGTGTAATTAAGTTTTGAATAACAGTAAGACAGATTCCTATAAGAATAAAATTTTTCGTAAAAATTTTCGACTTTTCATTAAGCAACTTAAAAAGTTAATTAAAATTTCTTTTTTTTATGATAGTTTCAGTTATTTATTATTATTATTATTTTTTTTTTTTTTGTTATTATTTTGAAATTATGTTATAGAGCGATATAGGCAACATTTATTTTCTATAGAAAGTGCTTGCAAAGAATCAATTTTTTTATCTAATTTATTATCAAGTGTAATTGAAATTTCATAATAATTACGTAACATTTATGGTTGAAGATGATGTTTATTAAAAAATAAAATTAAATATCTCCTTTTTACTGTGATAACATTTTCAAATATAATTTTAACTTACAATAAATAATGTACTACACAGATATTTTAAAGCAATGTTTCAATAATAAAATACTTATAAAAAATGAAACGCGTTAAGAATTATTTGAAACTCATTTATTTTAAATACTTTATCTATATTTTTCTAGAAGCAGTTATATCAATTAGCTTTGATTTCGATATTTCTAAATATGATTACATTATGAAAGAAATAGTCAAAACTATTTCTATATCTCTATATCCATTTAATCTTGTGTAAATATTATGTATACAAGTTTTACTACTTTTAAAATATGTTGTGCAGTTATCGATGAAAACTTAAATTCAAAACTTATATATCGTGGCTTCCAAACAAAAGGCGTTATCTAAGAGTCCGGTTGAAAAAGGCGTTATCTAGCTGTGAATCCTGTTAAAAAAGGCTTTATCTGAGCCAGGTTGAAAAAGACGGTATCTATCTGAGAGTGTCGTTGAAAAAGCCGTTATTATGCGGGAGTCATAGCAAATGAACTATATTATTTTTTTCAATTTACTCAAAATCAAAACGTGGCAAAAATTATTCAGTTTCTAAAATGTATATAAATTTAAAATGAAATTCTATAAATAAGAGGACCATTAGAAATACTTAAATATAATATAAGAATAGTAATACATGATATAGCATTTCTAAAAATTCCTTGATAAATTAACGATTTACTTGATTCTGTACCATAATACTGTTTGGAGAATACTTGAGTGTATGATTTGTTTTTAGCGACTAGAAAATGAAATATTACCAAGTAGGTAGTTATAAGGATATACATACTGCATGGATGTAATAAAACTTTCACTACTTTAAATTTATTGCTTTAGAATATTTACATCCTATAGTAAGTACTATAATTAGCCGAATACATTATAATAGACACTGTATTACAGTAAACGATTTTACCACGGGGCACGCAATTGTTTGATACCAGTTTGCGCTTCGCGCATTAGGTATAGAGCACATGGATACTTTGTACGATATTGTACGGCTGACGCCCGACAACGGCACTATATGCGCACGTGTGTCTAGAGTGACATGTATCAATTCATGTGCGTCAACGTCGTAATGACATAATCTCCACTTTGTTAAAGAAAAAAGTTTATCGTAAAAGAAGATCAGAAGAAATTAAAAAAGTTCTCGCGCGTAAAAGTACATAAAATCAGTGCGTCGCTGTCAATCAGTAGTGAGTACTAGACTTTAATCAGACGCAAGAGCCCATTCGCCCTCTTACTACTGTACCGCACTATCACCGCGCACTGCACTCAGTTCACTTTCCAATCACTCTGCAGTTTACACATACCCACAGCACTATACATACCCAAAACTACAAATCCCATTTATATTACACATACGTATATATATACACTTTATCATCTAACCTCACGCGATATCGCGTTCCCGGAGATCTGCAGTTCCCTTCATTGCCCACGGAACATCATTGTCGTCCCCCACTTCGGCGTTCGCGTTGCAGACGACGCAGGCACAGGCAAGGCAGATCGTCGTCCTCGCGGCAGGCAGGCAGCAGTCGCCTCTCTCGCAGTGTCGCGGACGCGCGTCATCCCCGCCGCAGCCGCCCTCGTGCCGTTGCGCCTCCCCGCGTTGTATATATATACACACATATACGTGCCACCCCAGTGCGCCGTGGATCTTACGAGGCCCGGATGAGCTGTGAGTAGTACTATAATACCTACGCATTTAAGTTTCATACATATTTCTGTCTCTCGCGTGCATTTGTGTGTGAGCGGGTGGCGTGGGCGAGTGGAGTCTGACGGAGTATACGCAGCAGCTTTCTACTGTGTCTCTGTGGGTGTGTGTGTGTAAAGTATGAGACAGGAAGGGGGCAGCTATATAGGGTGGTGTATAACATCCCATCAGCTACGAGGGTCATGTAAGCTCGCGGACCGAGAGACGACGCGCGCCCGGTGGCATCGATTTTTCGACCTTTTGCGCGCCGCGAAGGTTGAAAGCGCCCAGCGCTCGCTTGCATCTCTATTTTTTCACCTCTCTGTCTCTCTCTCTCTCCTACACCTGTCAATTCTCTCTTCTTTTTTTCTCTCCATTACAAAACGCGCCGCTCGCTCGCCGCTCGCGCTGCTGATGTTTATTATTAGCGCGGGCCGCGGTGCGCGAGCTGCGGCGCCATTGTTTTGTTTATATCGGGAAATTCGCGAGAGAGCGAGCTTTCACCCGTTGAGCGCGCAAGCTCGCTCGCGAACTAGTATCGGAGGATGATAGCTTTCCCTTTACATAACCTGCAGCGCGTCCCCCCTCTCGGGAAGCACAAAGCTCTGTCTCTCGCCGCGCGTAGCTATTGGCCGCTAGCGGCGCGGTCGAGGCGGCGGATAGAAAAGTTAATTTGATTTTCTAAAAGCGGCCGTGCGGGCTCGATTCTCTTTTTCTCTCTCCCTCTCTTGCTCGACGGCCGGGTTGTAGTAGTAGTAGTAGTAGCAGCCCCCGTTGTCTCGATGACAATTTCGATTAATGTTTTTTTCGAGGTTGCTAGAGTACTGGCTTCTCTGTATGTGTGTCTGGTGTCTGGCTGTGTTGAGAAAAGTTTTAATTGGCGATTTTCCGGGAACGCCAGCGTGATGTCTATGTACGAACTTTTCGTGCTTGCGGAAAGTTAGAGCTCACTGTTTCGGCGGTTTGCTGCGATTTGCGAAATCGGATGTAGTTGGGAGAGCAAATTGATGTGAACTTGAATAAAGTGGTCGGGGGATTGTATGATTTCGTTAATGATACCTTGATATTGCGATTTTCGTTGTTATAGTTCACGTTTTGAAATACTTGCTCCAAAATATGTTATTTGCTACACTTATTCGATGAATTAAAAGAAAAAATTGTATTTGCGTTACAAAAGTTACTACCTATAAACTACTTTCTAATTGATTAAATTTATTTAGTAACATACCTTTTTTAATTAATAATTTTAAAATTAAATAGGAATGGCGAAGTTGGATAACCGAAAAATCCGTAAAATACCAATTAAGATTCTTATCAAAAACTAATTTTCATGACACCTTATTATACCGTAGAGAATTTAATGAATTCGATAATGTATTGTAGATCGTAGTAATCGAAGAAGATCTACATTCCTCGCGTCGAAAATACGTACTTTTACATGAAGTGTTCACGTGATTCCTATATATAAAAAAAAAAATTATTGACACACCGCAGTTATTTATAGTGCAAACTCGAACATCATCCAATGGGAAAATTTAATTTTTCAAATTAATATTATAAAAATTTATAATTTCAAGTTGCAACTATGCTCACTTTTTAAAACAAAATACAATTGATAGCCAGCTAAAATCAATAAATAAATGAAAAATTATAATAAAAAGATGGGCCGATTAAAAAGTCAATAACAAAGCGTCAAAGGAGATTCCACTCGTCCTTACTCTTACGTATATTAACAAATTTTTCGTCAACAGTGCACCACAACCAAACGCAACAGCGCCAAAATATTGCGTGATATGCCGCAAAAGAAATTCCGCTCTCCCGCACGCGACCAACCCCGAACTATAATCATATATACCTATATACTTACTATCTCTCATTCTCACCACCTATCATCATTCTATAACTACATAAGTAGATAGCTAGCTAAAACCCAGCGCTCGGAGAGAGATAACAAACCATCGACGTTCCACACGCGATCGATAAGACTTTCGCATATCATACATCCTCATTCGCCAAAAGTATATTTTGGCGGGAAGGAAGTGATGGCCCCATATCTCTCTCTCTCTCTCTCCATGCCGGTGGCGCGTGGCGTTGCAGTCGTCGGGACCTCGTGGTCGCGTGCGCGCGGCGACGACAGCCAAGGTCGCCTCTATACACGTATATAATACGTATAACCCGCGCGCGCATTTTATACGATTGCGCAATCCGGTTCGCGGTGGTTTGCGGTGGCTGATTTTCGGCGCGGCGCGCTTCTTCCGCGATCGCGGAGAGTGAGAGAATTGGATGTATATGATGCCGCCCGCGCCATCATGATGGACACACGGTGTTATAAGCCGTTACCTTGACATTGGCATAGAGCGGTGTATATGCGTCATGTATTCGTGTACGTGTGGTCTTGTTTGTCGCTTGGAGGCCGCTTTTTATGGTAAAGACGTGATGAAAAAAAAAACTGGTAAAAAGCGGTAGATACGTAGGTGTTGCGAGTTGTTGTATGTATCAATCGACGGTTGTCGATTGTAAGATAAAATACTTAAATGGTAATAATATCGAACGTATAGATTATTACATTTATATTATAAAAATTTATAATATTAGTTATTTATGTATTTTTTGTTATTACGATATACTAAAATTTCTTCTTATATACACATAATAATTTAATATATTTATTTAATTTCCAAACATTGAGATAACCATAACTATATGATAATTACTGTTTTTATAAAAACGTAAATATTTCTGCGAATCAAATAACTTTTCATTCGCTCGCCATCCATTCGCTGCAAATCCTTGAACGAACCCCATTCATCGTCGTTCTTCTCCTTCCATAAAGCCCACAATAGGCGCGCAAACGTCACCGTCTTATACACGCAACGAAAACCGAAGACGCGCGCGCATATCTATTATTCTTTACTTATACTTTACACCTCGGCGTTGATAAGACGAGCGCGTAACGGTGCAAATCCGCTTACCGGGTGACCGGCGAGCTAGCGCTTGCACTCGCGCGACCTCGGCTTGTTATATTATCGACAAAACGGGGCTTGCAAGCAAGTATAATGCGCCCGCGAGACATGCGACCGCGGGATTGTCGCCGCCCACGCGAAAACGGCGCCGACCGCGCGTGACCTCCGGTTAATAATTTCGGTTTGATATCGCGGTTTTTTAGAAGGAACTGCAGAGGTTTCTTAATACCGGCGCGCCGGTTGAATGTTGCGTTTGGCAGGGAGATAAGTTTTTGTTTGCGTCTGAGGTGGTGTCTGTGGCATGTCTTTTTTGCCGAGGAATTTCAATTGTGCTGCGGGAATTCGTTAAATTGCCGGTCGTCGTTTTATGTAAGAGCGTAGAACCGAAGCTGGAAGAATTTGTTAAGCTATACGAATAATAATTTATCGATAGTGTGTTCGTTTGAAAGGTCATTTTATTGCCACGAACGATGTAAAAACGTTGGCTTCTTTTGATAAACACAGTTTGTAATGAGTGTTACATTTTTTTCTAGAGCACTCATCATATTGTAGAACAACAGATTAAATCGGTTGGCAACAAGCTCTGTATAGAAATAAATGCAAATACCCTACAGTGTCTTCTTTTAATACTGACTAGCAAAATCCATACGCGCTGCGCGCGTACTATTCTGTTTTTGGGGTTATTAATATAATTTTCAGTATGATTATATTTTAATTAGTTTAAATGATGTCATAACCAAATAATTTTTCAAAGCATAAAAAAATGAATTTTTTGTGCTATTTTGATTTATGTATTTAAGTTTGATTGAAGTAGCAAATTTGCGCGCCTATTCCTTACAGACCAATCAAAACGAATCTATAAAGGCTTCACAAGGCTTCACAGGCCATCACTTTTTTAAGAGAGGACTAGGAGAGGGTCAGGAGTCCGAATTACGGATTTGGCTGAAACTTTGCGATATGTTTTTGGATATAGAAATATGAAGATAGCTAAAATATTAAACCCTAACGCTGAAAAAAAAGTTCTGGTCACTATTAACTTTATTTTGAAAAAAACCTTTTCTTGAAACTGCGACTATTTAACTTTAGAAAGTCTTAAATATCATTTCAAGTAGAGAAAATAAAACCAGGGAAAACGAGCTTTCATTTGCTTTTTTAAAGGTTAAAAAATGCCGATTCCTTTCAAAGATGTGAATGTTTGAAATTGAGCATCGAAAATGCACTGTTTAATCCCCAAAATTCATAGTTTCGTTTTCTCTACTTGAAATGATATTTAAGACTTTCTAAAGTTAAACAGTTGCAGTTTCAAGAAAAGGTTTTTCTCAAGACTTTCTTCAAAATAAAGTTAATAGTGACTAGAACTTTTTTTTAGCTATCTTAATATTTCTATATCCAAAAACCTATCCCAAAGTTTCAGCCAAATCCGTGATCCGAACCCCTGACCCCCTCCAAGTGAGATCGAATAAAACACAAATTTCACAATAGCGCATAGCTCAAATAATGTCCTTTCATCCAAAACTACCAATTCGGCATTTTATATATTTTCCGAACAATTAATCTCGTAACAAGCCTGCGTTCAAAAATAGATTTGGTTTCGATACAACGACAGCTAATTCCTGAACAACGCTTCGCGATGTACCGAAATTTCGCGTATTTTATCGAAATTTCGAGAGAATGTACAGTATACGCACACCGCCTTGTATTATCCATAATCAACTCTCTTTCTCGCGCACGGTAAGCTTAGGAAGGGACTATAAGTGCCAGCATTTGGCACGCGAGCGTCGCTGCTATTTCGGCGCGATGTTGCGACAGGCGGGCGCACGGCGCGGGATTTTATCTTCTCCGCTGGGTTCTTTGAAAATTTTCCATAATTCT
Source organism: Torymus auratus (assembly GCA_900474315.1). Lineage (NCBI taxonomy): Eukaryota > Metazoa > Arthropoda > Insecta > Hymenoptera > Torymidae > Torymus > Torymus auratus. The sequence goes on along the minus strand of UXGD01003579.1, from coordinate 3,431 downwards.
ATATAATGGTGAACGAACGTCACGCCGTGAATTAATTCACGAAATTTTGGATTTATGTTGCGTTGGCTTTAAGTTTAATCTTGCGGTTGTAACTTTGCGTTAAATGAATTTCATTGTTATAATTAACTAATTCCTCGGGATCTAAGTGTTAAAATGCATATCGTTTGCGGAAAAGTAAGAATTATAAAATCTCTGTCTTATTAGATAACAATAGTTAAGTACTGTATGCTTTAAGCCAGTGCAACCGCTGATATAGCTGATTCATTATCAAGTCGCAACTGGAATTTCCAGTTTATTATTTGCACAGATAACATTTATATGTTCCTTAGTCGTATATAGAAAAGAGGAAGCAAATTTTCTTTGATCGATTTCAAACGTGTAGAAAAGCACAAAATATTCCGATACAAATATTATTTCGAAAGGTCATTGAACCTTCACACATCCAAAAATAGACAAAAAATTGAAATGTATATGTTCAAATTATAAAGTAATGTATGAACACTTTGTCATGAAATATTTTGAAAATTTTTCCACATTTAATAAATTATTTTTTCTCATATTTTGAATTATACTTCAATTATTATTTCAACACACTATACTTCGTTGACTTTGGCTGGTATTGCATAACTAAGTGAATAATGCACCTGCACTATCTTAAGTCAGTCACGAGGCGCTGTGAAGGCAAAGTAAGTAGCTATCAGACTTTTTTAAATTCTTTATCAATGCTGAACAGAATGCTGAAAGCAGGTTAATTGATCTTAACCTCATTAAGATTCTCAATACTTCAATAGATCGTTCAAACCGATACAAATTGAATCTAAATTGCTGGTTCATTCATCGCATTTTAAAGGAAGTTAGTTTTTTTCTAAACTTGAAGTTCATTCAATCGAAAAAAATAAAAATTAAGTAATATTCAACGCTCTTTCATTATTCAATTATTATTGAAGAAATGTTCTTCATTATTCTTATTCTTCATTAAAATGTCGCTTGAAATTTGGTATAATATTCCAATATAGCTATATACACCTTACACATGTTAAAAGAAAAAAATTTGGTTGTAAAATGACTGGATACAATCATTGCGTAAACAGTAAATACCGTAAATCTCGATGATCCCTTTTACAAACGCAGTCTCCCGGTAGCAACCAGATAACAATGCAAATGATGAAAGTCATCAGATATTGCAGTTTGTATAGATTATTCACAACTAAGGTAAAATAAAACATGTTTCAATTGAATTTGTCGCTTTGATTTCTTTATAGAATATCAATAATATTCATGAATGTCTTATGGCGAGAGCTTATTATTAAATGATTGCTCATGTAACCATCGTTTAACGAAAATAAAATATAATTTTACTTGTACAAAAAATACTTTTTATAAAATCCATACATAAAAAATTTAACTCACAAAGCAGATTCAAAGACTTGGAATTCTAAAGGCTCGTGACGTTATTATGTAAAGTTATATGGTTGTCAAATGACTTACGAACAAAAATAAACGCTACGTATACAATAAAAATCATATAGTAGAATCTCTATTCTCGCACAATAATATAAAAAAAAGTTTCTCGTGTTTCCCCAGCAGTCTGCATTTGACCTACCATCGCTGCACAAACTCTAAACACTCTCTAAAGTAAAAAAGCTGCATATGCATTCTTCTGAAAAGCGGGTGACCCACTGCGATTCAAACCGATTCCCCCGGGGACATAAAACGCCACGTGACCGGCGTGGAAGACGGAAGCCGAAAGACGTACACCGCGCGCGCAGAACGCGATAACGAGGCCGGATTCTTCTCTTTCTCTTCTCCTCTCTCTCTTTGCGTCTGGGATGAACGTGAAACGCGCGAATGATTCAGAACGGGAGAGACGACACTTGCGTATATTATCAGCTCACCCGCGTGCTTTCGTGTCGTCGTACGGGCTTACGTAAGCCCACGTGCTTCCCGAGGGTCGGCCAAGGTCCGTCGCGAGCTAGGAAATTCTCTCTCTCTCGCGCGCGCCGATCGCTCGCGTAATCGCGCGTTTATAACGGTATACCCACTCTTTGCCACTCTTTTTCTATTCGCGCTTTTTCTTTCCACGCGTATCTCTCTTGGTTCGCCTTTTCGTGATTCATTGACTATGCATATAGGCTCTTTTTTTGTTCATCGGAGGGGAATCGACTGTGTGCGAATTGAAAGCAATTGCGTTTCAGAGCTTGATAAGTGATGGATTGGGAGACTGCGACAGGTTGGGGAGATGTATATAGATGACACGGATGAATCTGGAATGGCGAAATATACGGGTGTGAAAAACTTAATGAGTTAAAATTAACACGTTTTTAAAAATAGCTCTGTGTGTGAGGCATTTTTAGGTCAATTTTCGTTCTCGGAGAAGTAAATTTGATATTTGTGATTATATGTGCAATGTTTTGTAAGCCTAAAAATTGCATTTCTAAAAATATTTATTATTGATGGTTATAAAAATGTGACATAAAAAGTTAAAACTATAAATAGATGAATAATACCATTATGACAGTCCAATAGCAGTTCTAATGGTACTTACTGAAATCCGATAAATGAGTTATAGAGAAAAAGCCTGCAGAAAAAAAAATAAAATTAAACTTAAATATATATACCTACCTATATAAATAAAATGAAATACTTAATTTATTTTATTTAATGGAATATTTACATGTGAAGCCATAGATATTTTGAAACTTAATTTGACTTAACAAATGGTTTGTCGCCAATAAAACAATAATAAATTTACCTTCATAATTTCCCGAATGAATTCATCGCACAAAAAGTCTTGCATCATAAATCATCCAAATTAATTTATTCGTTGTAAATGAACTTATCAAATATTCAAATTTTCGTAAATAAATCACTTTATTAGATACTAGAATATACTAGTTTTAATTGGGCAATCAGAATTGCGGGTGTGTTGAACTGAAGACATATAAATGCGGTAATCAAGTCTTGGTATAGTTTCCAAGGTGAAAATTCTATTTCAGCAATGAAGATCGAAACAGCCAAGAGCCGCGACTCTTATCGAACTTTTTTTCACAACCCAACTTCTCATGCTGACAAAGATCGAGCATTGAATTAATTATATAGAAATTTAAACAGTATTCAATATCTAAATGATATTTATTTAAATTTTACTGTAACCCCTTTCTCCGTAGGCATACATGCCATATGTACCACCTTATAAACCCAAATCACCTCCACATTCACCCAGGTACTTATAGTTTATAATTATTCACTGCTACATAGTCAGATGCACAGTATGCCTGTGATGTGAAAAAACCTCGTTTGAGAAGAAAACACTCTTGATGAACCGTTTTAAGGTGGCTCCGGCGTGCTGGGCCCTATCTATGAGGGGCCTTTTAGGGTGCATTGAAGTTTTACTTTAATAATGGACAAAATTGCAATGAAAATAGTTAATA
>UXGD01003578.1:0-19890 GCA_900474315.1 Torymus auratus | reverse complement strand
TTGTGTAGTAACTTACTACTGAAGTATTACTACAGCATTTGTGTAGTAATAACTACAGTCTACTTTCGTAAGGGATTTAACTACAAGCCATAAAAAACACAGTTTAAATCACTAAAAAACGTTCGATATTAATTGCAGCAGTTTAATTAAGAATATCTATTTCTTACAGCACAATAATCAGCACGACTGACGGTATTTTTCGAATGGTAATTTAATTAGAGTGGTATCAGATCTACTGCAATTATAGTAGCAAAATTAATTTTCAAAATCAGAACTATTTGAAAGTTCAGTAATAATATTATCTACCTAACTTTTTGATGAAATAATAAACAAAATATAGTTGAGAAATATTTAAATTCAATTAAAAGTTTTATATATTAATTATTATCTTTAGCGAACTTATAATAAATTTGATGTTAAGGTATTTATCAATACCTGTAAATTTTAGTCTGGAATTTTAATTTCAAAGATAAAAATAATTTTTTTCATCTTTACTAATATAACCATATTTCAAAATGCATCATCAGAAACTTTTACTAAGACTTTATTATTTTACATATTTTTATGTATTAATACAACCAATTTCAGAAACAGAAAATATAGATACAGATAGCAGCAAAAATTCGTATATGCATAAAAATTGAATACACAAGAATAAAATTCATTTATTAAAAAGCGATGGCCTGAAATCCGTAGCATTATAAAACCGTCTGTGTTATTGATTCGTCATACATGTTTGCTATACCAACAGCATTTTTAATTGGTTTTGAAATTGATTAAGTACGCATGCCATACCTTTACTACTTTTAAATTAAAAAAAAAAAAAAAAATCACGATACACGGCTAACTTACAATTAAACGATTGCAAAATGTCAATTGAGTTGCCAATTTTATGCAGCTCAAACAAACATACTAATACTTTTAGTTCAGTATCTTCTTCGTAATATCCGACCGATTCTATACACGTAATTCATTACCTGGACCATATACAGTACATACACGCCCTTCTCGCCATCGAACTAAGGCCAAGCCTGCTGTCACCTTGCTAACAGCGTCTCTAAACATCGTTACTAACAATGTCGCAGATATCCTCGATGTGCTTGTGGGCCAGCTTTCCTGGTACTTATAGACGCATATATACGCAAGCGCAGGTGACGGTCTGTCGCTGAGGTATCGAAGCGCGTCGAAAGCAACGCAGCAGCAGCGGCAAAAGGACGACGTCGGATTCGTGCGCTTTGCGCAATCCGATCGGAGAGGGACCAGCCTGTGGCAGTGGCAATATAGCAGTAGCCGGATGGTGCGCTGTACATAGCCGAACGAGCGCTTTGTGCGCCCAGGATCCGGCTTTCGCGGGCGTATGGACGGCGAGCGCTACTGTTATCCTATGTGCGTTTGCGGCGGTCAGAGTGCACTGGGCGACTGGGAAATTGTAACGGATATACAGCAAGTGCGGCTTTTCAATTGAGTACAGAATTTTCCTCTTTTTTTTATTTCGTGCAAAGTTTACTGCGAAAGAGAGAGCGCGCGGCGGCGGAAGTAAATTTTCACAGGTTTTTCAAACCGAAACGGCTGTTAGTCTGGTGGATATTCATATTTCTGGAAAAGATACAGTATTCAAACGTTGAATGTAATTTATCTGCAGTATGCAAAGAAAAAAATTTATATCTTATATTTCACTTCGATCCTCTTCAAATTTATTGTATTTTTATGTAAGCACATTCGAGGAAAATCAATAAGATGGTAATAAACTGAATAGTAGATCTTTCAACAGGAAAAGAAGCGTGCTAAAAGTAATATTAGCACTGCTGGAAGCTGTAGAGTAATGGCCGTATTACGTTATGCAATAACGCGGCTAGAATGAGTATGACTATAAATATGAAATATATTTCTATATGAACAAGTGAAGACGATATTGAAAGACTTTAAAGTAATTTATAAGCCGTGTATTTCACATTTTTTAGCTACCTACTTTAAAAATATTATCTATTCAAAATAATAAATTTTGTATTTACTTTTGATGGAGGGATTTAATTTTACCCATTATGATACATTTATTTAACGCAGCAAAGCACTAGAATAATTCATGTATTTAATATCTTTTTGCACTTATTTCACATTGAGTATTACGACAAAGGTACAGCTAGTAATTAATAATTCCATTTCAATAATTTTCCAGGTCGAAGAATATCCACAAAGGAATAAAGCATCTTTTATTGTCCGCAGAGCATGAAAAAGGGCGAGAGGAAAGACAAATAGATATGCAAAATGGAGAAAAAGAAAAAAAAACTATAGAAAGTGAAAAAATGCATGAGACAGCAGCAGCAGCAACGACGCGATAAAAAAAGGAGGACGCGACAGCAGCGGCGCGACATCAACAAGCTTATTTCCCTTGGGCCCGATGTCGCTATATTCGCGATGTTGAGTCGCGCGCGCGCAAGCACACTGGCAGAGCGTCAATGATCCGCACGGATTCCCAGAGAGGGGAAGAGAGACGGCGATAAAGAGGAAAAACTTTAATTGCTGCACTGGATCTCTCTGAAAAAAAATCGAGGAGAATATAGTTGATACCGATCGATGTCAATTAGCTGGATTAGCAGCGAGAACGATGAGGCGAAAGGAGTAACGGCAAACAGCAATCCTTCTCTTTGTTTTTTCTTTTCTTGCGCGCGTCTGCACTCAGTGTAGATGATCACAAAGGACGAAGCTGCGAGGATTTGAAGCGTCGATCATTAATGAGCTGCTTTATATATTTTGCGCTTTGTAGTGGGCGAACGGTGTAACAATAACTTTCTGTATTCGCAGACTCCCTATTGTACTGGGCGGCTGCGTGTAATTAGTCAGATTCGAGCGATTGTTTTCAGATTATTAAAATTTTTTCTCCCGCTTCATCCGCAAGAGCAAGGCTGTAGTAATTAGTCGGTACAATAGGAAATACTGTCCACGCGTTCCTCGTCCGTTGTATATTCGGAAGACGCGGAGAGGCTGCTGCTGCTGCTATACGAGTAAATCCGCGTGAGCCGAAGTACGCGCGGCGACGTCAGCTCGGCACATCGTAGACCCCGAGGACGATGATTGCCCTCGGCTTTAGTTGTCGGCACTACAGTCGACCGTAGGGATGAGTGGTCGTCTTCCGGGCTGCAGTTCCGACGCCGCGACTCTGTATCCTCGTGTCGCGTGTGTCAAGTTACTTCGGGCCGGGGGGCTTAGGACACGCGAATCCCATCGGCGATTCAGCCAATATTTCAAGTAGCTTTGGTCCCAAGAAATATATAGAAATATTGGAATTCGAAAATTCGTGTGTGGATTTTTAGTTTGATATAGAATATTAAATTCATATTTTCGGATGTCGTTTAAAATGATGATGAAATATAAATATTGCATTTACAAATATTTTCTCCCAAAAGAGTTATTGTTTTTTTTATAAATATTATATTTGATATTTGAAGCAGATTTTATAAGCAACAATTAAAACAAATGGAAAAAATACATATATTTCGTGCCACATCGCGGTTTGTAAATTTATTTTCGTTTACGTATGCGGTTTCGCGTATTGTCCATTTTTAGCATAGCATTTCTCTCATTTTTGTTTCGCCGAAAGGTAACAACGAGGCCAATGAAATTTTCTCCTAAAATAGGGAAAAAAGCAGAAACTCCATTTTAGCACACGAGAAAGACCAAAAATATAAGCTAATCCACGAAACACCGTTTCGTTGTACGTTATGTTTTCCGGCAAAAATAACTTGTGGCAAGCTTGTTCTTTCTTAACTCTAGCTCGTCCCTCCGCCTTGACGTGTGCATGACAAAAAGCCGTTGTACCGAATCACTACGCGAGGTAACTGCGGGATGCAAATAGAGACGAAGGAAAAGCCTCGATCTCTCTTTCAATCTCAAGGGAGAGAAGAAGGCACGACGTTCTCTTCCGTCAGCGAGTCACCCTTTCGTACCGAGTTTTTCTTCACGCTTCTCTGTTGTTTCTTTTTTTTCTCTCTCTCGACTGATGACAGACAGCGCAGGAGTCTGCTGCGAGGCGTTGGCGTTCTTAAGACAAACAGCAGTCACTAGCGAGGGAGAAGGCAAGACGAGATAAGAAAAATAGACGAGTGACGCGTGTACGCGCTCTGTATAGCTAATAGACGTTTGGTTATTTATATTTAGTACTAATACAGTTCTCGTTCGCTCAGACATGTGTGTATTTCTGTTAGAACTTGTATACACATATAAATGTAAATATAGAAGTAGATTTCACAGTTGATGTAAATGTGTTGATGTTGAGAATAATTTTCCTTTTTAGCGTTGATTATGTTTTGTTTAGAATTCGAATTTTAGGATTTGAATTAAATAATGATCAATGATATAGGAATAATAATTTTGGTATATAATTTGATTTATACTGACAGTGAATATAGATTTCACGTGAATAATAACGTGAAATTGAATATTTTATTCATTTTTTCGGAAATTCGGTCTAGATTCATTAGATTAAAAGCAGTGTGACAGTAGCTTTAATATTACTTTGAGTGAGTAGCTCATATCATAAATCAGATGAGTGGATCATACGGAGGCGAATAAAAATTTCTTTTTTCTTTTAATATATTAGCCAAAGTAATAACATTCTCTATGAAAATTGTAGTTGGTCAACGAAAATCAAATGCTCCTGGTAATAAACTCAATATTAGACCAATAATTAAACGTATTATTATCAGAAATCCGCCAAAGCACGTACTTACGGTGATGTCATTTCTGTTCATTTTTATATCTTTTTTCATTTAAATATAAGTTCCGATACTTTTTCAATGAGGAAGCATAACATCAATGTAAGAGATATTTTGATAGGAAATTTCGACAAAAAATATTCTTTGTAAAACTGTTATAGAGATTAATAAAAATGATGACCGATTAATATTTAAAGACGTTAAAATCATCAAAAGATAAACTTTAAACTTCTGAAAGAACTTTGTTGCTGGTGTATAAAGCAATGTGTTATGCAACACGAAAAAAGAATTGTTTAAATTGGTTTTTTATTTAATTAAAGAAAAATGACTTATACATGAATTTATTTATTAACAAAGATGTTTAATTAAATTCGGTGCAAAGAAAATTCGATGTGAGAAATAATGATTTTGGTTATTTCATACCTACTGGAATTCATAAGAATGATTTTAATATTTCTAATTTGACAGCAGCTGTTAGTTAATTTAGTTGTAATATATCCTATTTTGCCCGATCTTCATTCTCGTTAAAGAAATGACATTTCACTATAAAATTAAGTAGGTTCACATAGGTATGAGCTCAGTTGAAATCTAAACTACGTATTAAAAATTATCCAGAGTATCAAAATCGCGTATTAGTAGTTAATTTTTTTTTATAAGGCAATAATAGTAGCTGTAGGAATGAATGATAGTTTATATTAGTTACATTCAAGCAATCCTAGTGTATTAATAACTAATACGGCGTCGAAAATAATCGTTTTCTATATATGTATACATGTATAAATACACCAAGAGCTCGGAATCGAATCTTGTTCTTACGATGATACGGCTAATTTTAATCAGACGTCTGGAACAAACGCTCCAGAGAGATCGTTCGAGCTTCCCGAGAATCCAGAGAGGAAATTGAGGGATTTTCGAGTCGTATAGATATGCAACGCGCACTGTAAGAGCCCTCCTACCTTTCTCTCCCCTCTGGCCGCTGTCTGGAAGATTTAGCATCTGACTCTCGAACGAGAAGGAAGAATCAGGGAAGTGGCGCGTACTCGCGAGACGCGAGAAAACGAGCGAGGCCGCGCGGGGGTAAAACGAATCTGCGAAGGATCTTTGCGGCTTTCGGTTTGGCGCATTGAATATCCGCGTCTAATTAAGGTCTTACTTGGGGGGTTGCCACGCTATCTCGTGCACGCGGCAACTTCTACGAGTCGGCTCAAGAGCAAATATTGCATCTCGACACGGGGCGGCAATCCCCGCCGAGATCACTGACACTGCAATAGCGCTTCTGCTGAGGCTTACCTGAAACAGAGAAAGAGACGAGAGGGGAGTTAGTTTAATCAGTCGTAAATAACGAATTAACAGGGTCAACAGTGCAAAAAGTATTAATTCAAATTTATGCATTGTTCACGTCACTCGTGCACATACGATTGATTATATACGTATGTATGCGGGTGATACGATATGCTTGCATCAATAAATTTAAAGTCGCCCCGATGCACTGATTATGATTTCATGCAAGAATTTATGAATGGTTCTTTATTTGCGTTTTCGTGACTAATGAGGTTATACGTTCAGGGCTTATATCGAACAGATATGAGGCAAGCTAGTATGAACGCGTGCAAGTTTGCATTTAATGAAATGCAAATTTTTGTATTTTGAACCGTATAATAATAGAGGTTCGTGCGTTTGAAATTATAATTTTAAAATATACGTATGATGGTCATTTCGAATTTAATTACTTTAATTAATTATGAGGCTTAATCGTTAATAATGGTAATTCTGGGAAAATTTTATTCAAAATATTCAGTTTGATCTAATGTGGCTTTATAAAAAATGTAACGTTCGAATAGAGCTCTATTGGCACTAAAAAATAAAAAATTCATCATATGTCCATTTGAATTGTGATACATTTTCAAACGAATTTCATATTCGGTAACACATCGTGACCTAATTGCTTTTAGTTATTTCCTAAAAGCGTGCTTTACTTTGTTGATTAATATTTAAAAACACAAAACCGCAATGCGTTTAACCGAGATACTGATATCAGTGATACGATATGAAATTGAATATTGCTAATTTGTCACTATTTTTGACGATCTGCGATTCCTAGTCATCGCGTTCAGAGGTAATTAATTACTCTAAAGCATAAGAGTACGAATAATAGTAAGCAAATAAGTCAATGATTTTTGTTTGTTTTTTTCTCACTTTGCGAGAGGTTAACATTTACAAAATAAAGAATTTGTCGGGTACATAATGAACTGATAATGTATAGACAATACCTTGATAGAAATTGTTTTACTTGACTTGGGAAAAAATTGACATGTTCTTCAATTATTAATGAACCATTTTTTCTCCTATAATTTTTCACTTATTAGAATGAAAAAATATTGTAATTTATGCAGAGGATTATGTAATGTGCAAAACAATTGATCATCATGAGCAGCTATTGAGTGAAAAAAATAACCAGACAGAGATATGAGCGCGTTGCTAAATTATCTGAAGGAATTAGAAAATGATTTTTTTGCTTATGTTATTGAATGCACTCAAATTCTTTGTCTTGTGAAATTTAATTGCAAAGAAAATTGGATGCAAATATTTTACGAGCACTTTATGCTATTCTTAAACTACCAAATGTTCAAACAATGGACAAAAAGCATATCACTGCTGAACTAGCAATAGTTCTCTCCTCTTTTTTTTCACTTTTTAACCACTTCAAATAATTGAATTTCAACTAGCGTATAAATTACATAATTGAAATAGGATATTACTATCGGATCACTTTAAATGTATAGGGACCCTTAAGGATTATCGAAATGAAAAAGTATCTCTCAAGAAGGTTCGCAGCGACGTTTAAAAGGAGCGGCAAAGTTGTTTACGTATTACTTGGCGCACGCGCATACACATCCAGGTATATATAAGAAACGATAGGTCCTCGGCTCTATTAGCAAGTTCGAGAAGTCTCGGTCCCTCGCGACAATCTCTTCCCTCTTAACCTTTGCATCGACAGCGCCGTACACGCGGGCGGCCTTGTGGTCTTATTGCCTCCACGTCCGAACTCTTAAATACCCTCCGGAGAGACGGAACTTTTAAATTCCAATAAATATTTAAGTTTTTCCGCTTCCCCTGTTAGACCTTAAAGAGCGCTTATTTTCTTCGCGGAGAGCGCAGGGGGTCCTCTCGCTCCTTCTCTCTCACTCTTCTTCCTTCTTCCTCGGGCAGGACTATAATGCCAACCCGGGGCCGTCATCGTCCTCCTCGTTGTTTTGCTTTTGCGCGCTTTTCTTGCTGTACTACTTTGTGTATCTGTTATGTTATTAAGTTCCACGCGCGTACCCGCGCCCTGAGGATGATAAGAAGGAAGCGGGGGACGAGAAAGGGGGATAAAAGAAGGTGAAACTTTGTATAAGTATTACGTTTTTTCATATAATGAAGAATGGTTAATGCTCTTTGCGCCGGCGAGAGTTAGTTGCCACCGTCGCTCTCTCTGCAGGGTGATATTGCGTCGTGCAGTTTTTTAAACTTGCCCAGCGCGCGTGCGAGGGCGAAACGGAAAAGGAAATTTCCGGCTTAATTTGTATTTGATAGATTTATGGCGAGAGGGCGCTTTTTATAATAAGCTGTTGGACGAAACTACTTTAACAGCTATTTATAAGTTACGGAAAAATAATCCTGTAATGTCTCGGGAGTTGTGAGAAATTTCAATTATAGATTTTTACTTTTTTATTGAATTCCGTGTCTTTCAGAAATTACCGCATATCTGCACTTTTCATGATTTCTAGTAAATCGAGTTTTCAGTTTCGCATCGGTGTTTTAAATCAAGAGAAATGAGATTAAATACAACGTTGCACATCTATGAATACAAATCTGAATAAAATATTTATTACTATAGTAACTAGACCAAATAGTGTACATGTCTCCAAACACGACTTTCATTTTTATGGTTTTTCCTGGAATAAAACAAAATTTGAGTGGAGTTATGATTTTATTGGTCTCAATGGAAATAATGTAGCCTTTTTCGGTAGCCTTTTTTATTCTTTATTATTCACGACGAATTCAATAACCAATATACTATCATACTAGTAGCGCCAATGAACGTCTCTATTGATTGTGTAGAGGCGGGAATGATATACACTAAAAAAAATTTTAGACTGTTGGACCCAGACTTTCGATTTGCTGTATTAGCACTATTTATACTGATCATTTACCCTTATAGACGGCTGAAGTACCTATTTATTTGTGTAATGTAAGGGTACTATTGGTCAGATGCGGGAACTGTATTTGTACAGCTCTGACAACGGTACGTTTTATAGTTTTGCCGCCTGTATTTGTTTGTTGACAACCTAACCTATAACCTAAAAAGTAAAAAATCCGCCGCATTAACCGCGTGTTCGCAATCCGCTTTTGCGTATTTCATCTGTAATCCAGTGTATTTATCAATCGAAATTATTTTAATGAAAACCAGCTATGTATCATAACCTATTTAATGCTTCGACAAAAGAACTCTATACATTAGTGCTTTTAGTGTATCTTGTACGGCTCTCACAGCTGTACGCAGACAGTTGCTGTACCTACAAAATTCGGCCAAAAGAAAATCAGCCGAACAGTATCGTTGTCAGAGCCGTACTTACAGTTCTCACAGCGTGATTTTTTTTTCAGTGTATATTGTTGATATATGCCGTTACTGGCTATAGAAATTGGATTAGAACGTATCTAAATATCGTTACATAGTTTATTCCGAAAATATTCAATTGAAAAAGTAGTCAAGAGGAGTTGTATAGTTTTTTCAGGATATTAGATGAAAAAAAGTTGATTTTTTCCGAGAGTTATTCTAAAAAAAAAGTGGAGACATGTTGCTATTCCGAGAACATGCTGAGAAAAATGGGGTTATAGCATTTTTCCTTGTGTTTATTTAAGACAAAGAGTCATGCACTTTATTAATTTCTATCATCATTACGTGATAGAGGACTATTCGAAGATAAGAAATAAGGCATAAAACCTATTTTGAAAAACATGTCAATTATGTCGCTTTTTCAAGAAACCACAGAATTGTATGTTTTCTTTTCATTTATATTAGATTATATTTATTCATTTATAACAATATATTATATTCATTTACGAGTTGTAATAAAATTTTTTATATTCAACAAAATATTGAATCCGTAACATTGATATGCTTCACCCTAACAATTTATTATGAATCGGAAATCTGTCAATACAAAATATAATTCAATATGCAAGCTATTCTATTTTTAATGCTTAAAGAATTAAATAAAAAGATAAATACAATTAAAAGTAATACATTGTGTTTCAAATAATCAATAAATAAAAAAAAGTTTAACTTGATAATCTCGTTCCTGGTTTAGCCTGTATTTATGAAGGTATCGGGATTACTCCTTTGTGTGCATTGACGTGACTCACTATACGCACTGACGTTTCAAATAACAGGACTCCATCGAGTTCCACAGCACACTTTCTATGCTCTCATATCAGGACAATAAGACTGTCACTTTTCTTCAAAAGCTTTCAATGGATTCACTTAACGATAGATATTATTCAAGAAACGTAACCAACCCATTGTGCAGAAAATTAAATTAGCCGGCGCCGCATTGTTAAAAGTAGTTAACGAATAAAATAGCTAAATTGATTACGTATTGTATAATCTTCGATGTTGAAAGACATACTTTCTACTCGAATTTGATTCATTGCATAAGGCGAATTGTAATATTCACGTTACATTCAATTTCATTTTTATATTCATTGAACACTCATAGAAGTATACAGAGTTTATTCATTTTATGCAAACGTAATCATAACATCTCACTAATTCAAGCTTCTTAAGACCGTAAAATGAATTTTAACGCTTATCCGCATGTAAAACCTTAAAATTTTAATGGCGCGGAATGATTTTAGCACAGCCTATCGAGGCCACCGCGATAAAACGCATAAAGGGATAAAAGTCGTCTAATTCAACAGTTAAAGCGGAGAGAAAAACCATTACGAGCACATTACCTCCAATAAGTACCAGCGCGACTGGGGCTTCTTCTATTCGCGCAGACAGAGCCATTGACGGAGGAGGGAAACTCCCACGCGCCGTCGCCAAAAGTCCTCCAAGTCTTCTTCAGACAGTCCTCGAGGTTTCCACCCCCTCCCCTTTCTTCTTTGACTTTCTCCTTCGCCTCGTCTTATTGGAAAATCATTTCGTTCTCATGGCGGCTGCATGTGCGATACGTGCGACCGATTTCCGATATACATCGGGGCACCCACACGCTTCTTCGTCTCTCTCTCTCTCTCTCTTTCTCTCTCTCTCTCTCACTCTCTTGCGGCCCATAAAGGAACGTCAACGTTGAGGCGCTGACGACGGAGCTACGTTTTTCCGGCTGGATACCGGGAAAATACGCTTAGCGCGGTGTGTAAGTTGCTTCTTCTGCTCTATAGATCGAGGTATTTCGATTTCTCGATTATTTATGGCTTCTTTGAGACGCTTAAAGTACCATCGGCGGCTTTTTGTTTCTGTTTCGAAGGTATAATCCGTCACCGGTTTTGTGCCGCCTGCGATGTCCAAGCATTTCTGCACGTAATGTCGGCGTGAGACGTTGTTTTTTATGGAAGGTTCAGTTGATACCTGATTTATTCTGATTAATTATTAAGCAATATTCATGATCAAACTAATTGTCTAATTTTTTATTTTCATTGCAATTTATTAAAGTACAATTAAATTCTATTGGCAGATGATTCATTTTTCTTTTTAACAGATATCTGTTTCACTTTATAGATTTCGTTGAATACCTATTAGTTTAAAACTTGTTTAGTATATCCAAAAAATAAAATAATCTACTGTTCTATATTTTAATAGCTTTGGTGTCAGGAATCAAAGGAATGATTGAGGATAGAATTATATATACGGTTTATTCGACAAATTTGAATATGATAAGAGAAATGTTCATAATGACCCTAATCGTCACTGAAAGGGTTTATTACAGTCGAAACGCAATATTGCTGAAATTCGGGACTGAATTACTACGCTTATCAAAGCTAGTACATAACAGGACTAAATCAGTTATCTGAATGATGAGCGAAAGGAAAAGTTATTCATCAGAGTTGGTATGAGAGTTTCAAATG
Organism: Torymus auratus; assembly: GCA_900474315.1. NCBI lineage: Eukaryota > Metazoa > Arthropoda > Insecta > Hymenoptera > Torymidae > Torymus > Torymus auratus. The sequence continues at coordinate 8,068 of UXGD01003578.1, read as the reverse complement.
AAAATTAAATTCGATATATAGGATAAATACCCACATTTTACATTTTGAAATTTCATTCATATTTAAACTATTTTGTTTTTTATTATGGACGGTACCATGTTTTTACGACGTTCCAGGAAACAGATAAATTAAAATTCTAAAGATATATGTTTCAATAAATTTTTAATTACTTTTTTTTAAATCTTTTTTGTACCATCTAGAATAAAACATGGAAAAACCGACAAATTAATTTTGATCTGAAAAAATTAATTTGACCATTTATTAGTACACTTGCGAAGTCTTACACGAAAAAAAGAAATAAGCCGAAACGCTTCCTAAACTTTGAAGTCAGACTCTGTCGTTACAAATACGGGTCATCATTCCACTGGAATAGTAACCGCGACTAGAGGGTAGTCGAAATTCTCTGCAGAAAAAGAGCAGCGCACTTTTGAAAATCCTCGTCCGACTTTCGACGCGTGCAACGTCCTCAAAATTTGCTAGCGAGTGCGGGACATTTTTATCGTTCGCACAGAGAAAACGCGTGTGCTCGTTGACTCTGCCCCACCCCTCCCGAAAATTACAACTGTTATATACAGATATGCTCGCTCACTCCCACCGGGGAATATTTTATACAAGCCCGTCCGTGTTATCCATTTCTAGGTTCAGTATAGTGGCGAGCCCTACTTTCCATTCTGCGGGCATTTCAGCCTCGCGCGGAGACGCGAAAAAATTGAGTAAATTAATGGACGAAACGGGGAGAAAAACTAGCGTCTCTGCAGGCTGGCTGCCTACCGTTCATTAACGTCGGGGCCGGCGGCATTTTTAATGCCCGCGGGGGCGTGCAAATAAGCGTCTGGATTTTAATTAAGTATGCAGCCGCGCCGTCGTCGCTCGCATTGAAAACGCAAACACTAATGATTCGCGCTTTAAAAGCGTTATACGCGCCGGTCGTGCGCCCGCGCTCACTATATCGAGGTTACGAGTTTTCGGAGCCGTAGTTTTTTGCGCTCGAGTTACTTCAGTGTACGTATACGCGTAAAGGGAGGGGGGGCTGTCCCGGCCTGTACGTGTTGCTATTTCCAGTTGGCCTGCGTGAATGTAAATTCAATCGAATGCTGATCAGTTTATCGAGCTGTATAGTATCGCCATAGCGCATATGAGCTGCTGGCGCAGCACACGCTATATTGACAATTGCCCCACCGGCAGTGACAATAGTTTATGCGGGAGAGGAAATAAAAAGGGGACAGAGGTATGCGATTAAAGAAGCGGTATCACAGCTGGGGGATTGCTGTACTGCATTAGGCGACGTAGTGTCTTTGCGTTATATTTTAATTTGTCAGGATGATGGAATTAGAAGTTCGTTGATTATTGTGACGTCGTTTTAAATAATAATTAACGTTTGTGAAATTCGATAGTTAGTGTCTAAATTTAAATCATTGCATCAATCCCGAAAAGTGGTACACTTATAAATGATATTTAGTGTAAATGCACTGATTATTAGTGAATATTCACTGATGGTTATATAGTTACAAGTATACTACTGATACATGGCATTAACCATATAATTGTCTTTGAACGAGATGCCTTGTGAAGCATATTGCAATTCTCTTTGTCCTCTCCTTTTGGAGAAAGAATTACTAAATACAACAGCATATTAAAGTGGATTGCAGGAAAGTTAGTAACTACCGTACGAGAGCTAAGTCTATTATCTGAGCAAAAATAGCGAGCACAACGCACACAAGTTGCACATAATATTTTTGTAATTTGAAAGCACGAAACTTTTTTGTTTTCATTTAATGCACTTCTTTTGTACACTAACAGTCGCAAACAGTCGAATGTCTCAAATCATGTTCCAAAAAAATATCTCCCACCCGTAGAATCAATTCTTCATTTCAATTTCACCAGTCTTCTAAATACACCTAAAACATTGAGACGCGCTATTGCGACATAATATATATTATTAGATTCTTTCAGAATATCACCTACCGTTATATCGCTGTGGCTACTTCATAATTGATGAATAACCGATCTTTCGCATAAGCGTTTGCTAATTATCGGCGGTCATCAGCGTTGCGCCCTCCGGTGGTATGATTTCGGGGCCTGTTATACATAAATCACGTTGTACTCGCATTCGAACGTGGATGATGCGTATACATGGGTGTATGTATATATACATATTGCACGCAAACGTAACCGCGAAGTGCATATAGAGCTCCCAAGAAAGATGCACGTAAAATTATCATTGCTGCGATTGATTTCGAGCACCCGCGGGACTCGTCCTCGTTCGACTGTTCACCCGTCCTCCGATGCGATGAATCTTTCAACGCTGTTATGTATGATAATTTCGAAACGTCTGTTTTACTAATTATGCATCATCCAATTAGTGGGCAGAGCGGTTGCGTGTAATGCCATTACGTGTAAATTAATTGCCATGCCGATACATTATTGCTGCTGAACGCTTATAAACGATTTTCCACTAATTGATTATTCAATTGTAAAGAGCAGACTGTTTCCAAGTTATTTATAATTTAAGAAAGTTTCAAATTTGCGGTTAATCTTCTCAGTGGCAATGTTGTTTTATTGATTATAGGGATGAGAGTATTTTTATTTTCTATTATAATTTCTATTTTTATACACGACTATAATAAAGCAATTTGTATTTGATATACGAAGACTACAATACCATTGAAAGAGAAATCTTTCTTTAATTTTTCATATTTTATTAAATAAATAAATACATTAGGCTTCAATACTATTTGGGAGACAAGATTTCGCAAGATAATAAAATTCTGCAATCGGTTCACTTCAGTTGAAACATTTTTTGGTAGTATATTTCACTTTTGGATAACCGTCCAACTCAATGCCATCCTTAACAAATAACACCCGCGTCCAAGACCATAATTCAAATCTAGCATTGCTATCTATACTGCACAACCTACAAAACGCGCCGGTCCTCGGCCAATCGCGATAACCCCGGAAAACTAGGACACAGCACTTCGCCGAAAAAAAAAATTCCAAACGTCAAAGGATTATGCGCGATAAAGACATCGACGTGAAAGGGGGCGCATGCGGATGCTAAGCATTATCAACTCTCGGCTCCGTAACCTCTCTTCCTGCCGCGCATTTTCGTTATCGGTCCTTTCTCTTTCTTCCTCATCCATCGATCGGTGCGCCAGCGGCTGTAGTATAGCTGTACATAGTGCATGAGCAGAGCTGCGTGATGCGCGTCAACAGCGTTCGGGATTGTCCAGTAATGAGATTCGACAGGACTAGCTGTTGCCTCGCTCTCGGTGTGTACGTATCTATTATGCTAGACTGGTCACTCGGATATTATGGGTAGGAGGTATACGCTCACGAATAGAAGTGACGAGTAGAGGTGCAGCTGTATAGCGAGAGCGAGAGAGATAGCCAGGAGTAGCCATACACAACGGACTTGACATAACTTTTCGCGCGAGGAGCGCAGGAGCAGAGAGATACAGCGCGAGCCAGCGCGCGCCAATAAAGTCGAACTCTCGCGACAGAGCGCTGTATTTCTACGCGACGTATATATAGCACGCGCAGTGACATTAATGGTGCAATGCACCCTCGTTTCGCTCTCTTTCTACAAATATTTACGCCGTTTGCTCGCTCGCGATAATAGCTTAGCCCCGTTATATTAGTCTCGGGCCACGCTTTCGTTTAACAAACGCACAGCAGCAGCAGCAGCGTTTGCCCGCGCTTTATTTATATCTGGAACGCTCGGCTTAAATAAGCGCCCAATTTCAGGTACGGCTCGTACAATTGCGCGGCCGCGCGTGCATGCGTTATTCATTCACTCTCAATGCGCGAGGCACGCATACTGTATATACGGCACAAAGAGATTCATATATAGATGTGTATGTATGTGTGTTTATACATGTATTATAGCTTGCGAGAGAAGTGGGCGTGTGGTTGTGCGAAAAGGTGCCCGCGCGCGTTAAATTCTCGCTAGTAAAGTATACCGGTATGCTTGCGCACGCGATATATATACGAGTGCGCGTAAACGCGTGCGCGTATACGGTATCTGCGATCGTGTGTATATACGGATCGTACGGCCCCGCGTGATGTATATGGAGCGCGAGAGGGAATCGCCCGCGATCGCCAAGCGCGATTTATGGTGCCCGTTTTATCGCGCCGACATGCCGACAAAGTCGTTTTGGGGGAAGATTTCGATGGAGCCCGATTGCCTTATTGGGCAGCGATAAAAGCTTTTCTGTTTAACCCCTCTGCCCCTTCTCCATCTCTCGTTCCCTTTCCTCCTCCCTCGGCTTTTCTCTCTCTTTCTGTCTTCCTCTTTCTCCTCCTTTCGCTCGCTCCGCTTTTCCGATTTCCGTCCTCAACTCTCTCTCTCTCTCTCTCTCTCTCTCTCTCTCTCTCTTGCTCTCTCTCTCTCTCTCTCTCTCTCTCTCTCTCTCTCTCTCTTTCCACAATCGTACGAATAGAATTCCATTATATACGGAACTTTTTCTTTTATTTGTGTTATATGATGGCAAATGCGCAAGCGCAGTGCAGCTCGTTCGTTACTGCAATTTATTGTCTCTCGCTTGGCTCTCACTCCAATATTGCTCCTGCTTTTTTTTATTCTATTTATGGCGCGACTGCGATCCATTAATTTACCTTCTGCGACGGCGATGATCATTGTAATGCCATAATTAATGACAATTGGCGGTATAGTTTCCGTCGTTTCCAATACTATTTCAGAGGAATTGAGAGAAAGATTTCTCGGCGCGAGGAGTGTGAGGAAGAGATTGAAAATTTTTATGATTTCCTATCAATGGATATGACTAGTCATATAGATATTTTCTTTATTCTTAGAATGGAATTATTCCATTTATTTCGATTTCATCTGAATAGATTAATTAATATGTAATACTTTACATACTTGAATTGGATTGAAATGTTACAACTTTATTTAAGTATTATCAATCAAAAGTTTCCCTGCAATTGGTATTCCCTGCAAGATGAATGTATAATTCATTTGATTATTCTTCTGTATACTGGAGTTTATGAAAATTCGGCAAATCTATGGTAGGGCAAACCTGATTCGTCTTATAATAAAGAGAGAACGAATCAAAGTGCACGAAAGATTATCGCTAGTCATGAAAGTATACTAAACAACATATTTTACGCAGGAAATCTTTCTCAATTTCAATTCAACAAATATGAGTTATTTATCTGTTCTCACTCGGATTTATTTAGAGCCATTATTCTCTTGATGTCAAAACATTCCATATATAATAGCCAGAGATTGATACAGTAAATAGGACATTTTTATAGCGGACGAGTTATATATAAGTATAATTTTATTATTTTTGCAGGGTTCCTACCTAAACAAATAACTATAAATTACCATATCTTGATACCGAGCAGGTGTAACTGTATGAAAATTCTAGACGATTAAAATTCATACATGAATACAAACTTGAACAGTCTGAAAAGAATTTATTGAAATAATAACCAGGTTTATTACAAAATTTCCAATTACAATTCAATATAGTTCCAATATAGTTTCTAATAAGACAACTATAAATAGTAAATTTTAGCCCTTTTACTTTATGCATACTTCAAATCGATCGATTAAAAAAATTGACAGAAGCGAAGAACGCACATGTCGTCATTTGTATGCATATCACACGATTTTTACACCTCTCAGCAAAATACTCAACTCGTTATAAAAACGCTGTAGTTGGTCCACAGCCAAACCTTAGCGCTAAAATATGTGAATGATAAAACGCGGATATACACATATCCAACAACAAATCTCCAAAAGTGTCCGGTTTCATGTACTCAGCAGATGCACACTCTCGCATGCATATCGATGCATACAAACGTATATAAATGTGTATATCTACACTTCAAGATTTCCTCGAACGCAGTAAATGCCCGAATGCATTCGGAACATATGACGCGATATAGTCTCTCTCATCCTCTCTCTGCCTTTCTCTCTTTCTCCCTCTTTATCGGCAAACTGCACACGCTTTCTTCCCTCTTATATCGTCGCCTTTGACTGCACCACACAGCGGGAGGCACGCTCCCTTGTGGAACATTTCTGCGAGACGTGCTTAAACGTCGACTTCTCTCTCTCTCATTCCCGCTCTTCTTCAAGCCCTGAAACTTGCCATTATTAGTTCCGTTTTCCTGTCCCCCTGTGTGCCCCACTCCTCACTTGTTTGCCTTTTTTTATTCGCTCTTTTTCCCTTACTCTTTTGAACTCTAAAGCTAGCCATTATTAGCTCGATTCTTCTCCAACCCCTGCATCCTTCTTCGCGCGAATAAGTTGCGCTAATTATAAGCGCGCTAAGTGCACGTGGAAATAACGCAGGGCACCTATTGAATCAAGCTTACTCATTCTCTTCTGCGCGCATTTTATGTATATATACACATATGGGGCACACTTCATTGCACTCTCTCGCGTGCGAGCTTGTTACTTATATATATACGGGGTTAGCGAAAATTACGAGCGCGCTCTTCTCTTCTCTGCCAGCCTTTTTCACGATATTAAAGCGTCGGTGTGGAACGAAGGGCAGCGCATAACGAGCGGCGGGCTTTATTAATTACGTTCGTGTAATTAGCAGCCCTTTTTCGCGGCTGGCCACGGAGATTTATAAATACGCTAGAGCCGTTTGCAGATTCTCCTGCGCCTCCTCCCCCTCCTCTCTCTCTCTCTTTCTCTCACACGGGCTTCTGCTTTGCTTTACTTGTTTTTACATTTCTACGTCGGCGAGCTAACGCTGCTTCTCGTTCGCAGCACAGGCCAGTAGCCCACGGCGCCGGTTTTCTTTGCGCTATTTTTACTCGTGATATTGCTGAGAAATGATGGCTATGCGCCGGAATTCCAATACTCTTTGTAGACTTTTTTCATATGCGTGGTTGCGCGCATAACTATACTATTTCATTAGTTGACAATTGTTTAAAAATTGTTAATGTAATATACGTTATTGTAAATATGAAAAAAAACCACGAATGAAATTTGATGTGCATCTTCGCTACATGTTGATTCAATTTATTTCCCATGATAATCACTTTGTTGATTCTGTAATGGATTAGGCGTATATTATATTTTACTGACAAACACAAATTAACATAGGGCGCACATACGACCTCCTGTCTCACGATAAACTTTGTCTGAAAATTCGAAAGCTCTAGTTCGCACGTGTTCCGAGGTGCCGCTAACTCGCAGAATACGAGAAAAAAATCAGCGCGCGAACAGAGAAAAAAACGAGGGGGTGGAGTTGGCCGTACCGCTCACCCTGCACACGTCGCCCACGTAATCACAATGGTTAGCGCGATTGCGATCGGCTAATGATAGAAAAAAGGCATACCCTTGTTAAGAAATGCCGACACGATCTGACCCCAGTGCCGTTAGAAATGGAAAAGTCGCCAGGGGCTGCTGCTGCTGCAGTTTGTTACAGCTCCGAAAAGTATGGGGGCGCACCGAGAAGCGAGCGTTGCACGCTGGTAATCGATGGTGCGAGGATTTACATTTTGCGTTGCAAGCTGGTCGGTCTGACCGTTACGTATTGACTTTTGGTTTTTGTCGTGATAAGGGACTAGAATTTCGAAGTGTTTTATAGTTTGGCTGATTTCAAAGTTTACGGTAGAAGATTAATGTAAGGTATAAGTATTTACATGGAGCTACATTTTAATGCTTTATAACGACTTCACCTGTAAAAGAAGTTTATAATTAATAAAAATGGAGATAAATTTATGTAGTTGGAGGTAATTTAATTTCATTTCATCCACTCTGATTTGACAGTAAGTTATAATTTATCGGTCTTTTCTTTAGAGTGGTAAATATCTAAATAATAAATCAACAGACCCCTTTTTAAAATCAATATTTGTTAATCGTTATGTTAAAATTTCAATGGTAAGTATATGACAATTAATCATACTTAATAATTGCAGTGAGTCAATTATGTTTGATTATTAATTTGTATATGAACTAGATATTATAGTATTTTTTGAAGGTTTGCAGTGTACAAATTTTATATCTTTCCTCTCTTAAAAAAGTGATGGATGAAATCTGTCATCACAATAAGACTGTTTTGATTGGTTGTTGTAGACTCATTTG
>UXGD01003577.1:0-19896 GCA_900474315.1 Torymus auratus | reverse complement strand
AGGAACGCCCTGAGAGTCTCGCGAGCCCGCGAGAACTACGCGACCGCGTAACACCGAACACCGCGCACCTTTTTTTTCTTACATCATTTTTTTTACTTATTTTAATTACTTATTACATTTTTTTATTGCTCTACCGTTATTGAAAAGTTTTATTTTACATTTAATTTTTTGTACATACTTTATTTAATAACCCTAACTTTAATCCTATGTTCATTTTACCTCATGCTCTCGCCGACGCTGAGCCTACGTCAACGCTTGACTAATGATTTAACGCTAACAATTGTACGTTACATTCAATTAACTAAGCCATTGACCTGTGTGTTACACGTTGTCACGTGCAGTCGTATAATATTCAAACTAAATTCGGAATCATTTCCTCGTTCTGACGGTTCAACAGTACGGTTAATATTAGATAATATATCTACTTCATTAAACCCAGTTTTGTATCCATTAAATTTTAGTTTTTATTTATTAATTCCACTCCGCCACCAAGCAACATTATAATTACGTATAATATTACTCCATACGTGAACCGAGATCATTACACTTTTTACGTTATACCTCAGAGTATCGTTACAAAGAAATGAATGCTTACGTGTACACGTCCTCTCCATCAAATTCCACTCCCCAAAAACTCATGTCCGAAAAGCAACAATGTCTTACCTGAAACATACGAAAATAGGGCAAAAATTAATTATCGTCGTCGTAAATCAAACGCTCGGGGGAGAGGCAGCAAAAAATCCTAATGTTTTTTTTCGCTCATTATTGTAATTAAGAAGCAAAAGCAGTGGGGCCCATATACGATGATCTTTCGACACACGCGATCGCTTCGAAAGCGAAATCCTGCCCGCATTTTTACGCTACACTACCGCTCGGCGAGCGTTTTTTGTCGTCTTTGCGTGAACGAGCCGAACGTAAAATCGAAAACAATAGAGGCGCGCCGTCGTCGCCGCGTTACAGCGGCTTTTTTTACGCTCCACTCCGCTCGGCCTGTTTTTGCGCGATCATTTACGCTTTTGAAATTGAAAGTTGTAAAAAGTTGTCTCGAAGTTCTCGCGAGCGCTTTCAAGTGAGTAAGCGGCCGCGACGTTGAAATCAATTTATAATTAACTCTCGACGCAGTTTTTACGGGCTTTTTCTCTGCAATCCGGCCGGTCTTGAACTTGACCAGCGAGAGAATTTCCGAGTGCTCATGTTTGAACAAGCTTTCAAACTCCCTCTTCGCGGATTCAAGTTCATCCCGATTAACCGTCCGAAAATACTACTCACTCACTCATTCAAAGTGCGTGTGATGTGTATATACATATTCCTCCGTCAAAGCGCCGCGAAAAAATCCCATGATAAAATCCTCTCCATACTCCTAAAAATTTAATCCCCTCTCCAAAAATAAAACAAACCCGCTTCTACATTTGCACAGCCGACTGCTCTTGATTAAAGGCCCCCGAATATATATATAGATATATCGAAGAACTGTGCGACGTTTCCCACACACCCACATCTATATATATACTACTTTTTTTTCGCGGCCAGTCAATCAGCGAGCCAATTAGCGCCCGCTTTCGCACCTCCGCCCACGCACCCGTAGAGAGACAAAGAGAGCTGCGCGTGTGGATCTCATTGTTCGCGTGTATATATACATATATATACGCGCGGGTTGCTTTTATAAATGCGCGAAAGCGCGCACACACACAGCTCTTGTTTTAAGCGCGCGCTTTCTTACGTGAATTAGCGGCCGTTTGTGAAACCGTTCATTGTTCGCGGGAGGCAGTATGTTCAGCCCTCGCGAATTATACGAGAGAGAGGGGATCTAGAGGGACGACATATACGCGGGGGCTTCTTTTAGAATGGGAATTTGTAGTGGTTTTGTATTGGGAGCGTTACGGAGGAGAAGAAGAACAGTGGGAGGAAGTTATCGCGTACTTAGAGATTGCAGCGCAGTGCGCGGGGAAAGAATTTCTTGGTGAAAGTTACGGTGTGTGCGGGTTAGGAAAAGAGGAATATTAGAGGAAACGTGTGTGGTATTTGGGGGAAAACGAATGCTAATGGTCGCTCGGTTACGGTGAATTTTAGTAGGTGAATTGTGATAATGTACTGTATAGTAGTAATAATTATCAGGAATCCTCTTGCAGTCAATAATTTCAGCGTAATCTATGCTTCATCGAATTATTTCTAACCCAACTAAGCCAACCCTCGTTCGTAATAAATTCAATTATATAAGCTCATAATCACCGTACATCAACATTTCATTTAAACCTATAACTAATCGCAATATTCGCCCAAATTAACACACACCGACATTTTTTCGATCAAATTAGCTGGTATACGAAATTAAATTAATAACCCTGGCACCCACACCGATTTTGCCAATTTTTACCATTCCGCGGGTAAACAGCCGGTCCCGGAATTAGCTCTCGCTTTCTCATGCGGCGCATAATGGGCGCGCGCGTGTGCGGTCGGTCGAGATTTCGCGTAAAATAGATTTTCCATGAGCGCGCGCGCGTACAACGGGTGCACAGTGCGCGCTTGTGTTGGGCTTTCACCGCTCGTGAGCGTGTATATATACTAGCGCGCGCACTGGTTGGATTCAATAGACCGGGTATGCAAATAGTCGGGCTTTTTACGGGTAAAAATAATTAAATGATTCACAGCTCTGCGGCTAATAAGATTTAATTCGACGCTTCGTTTTCCAGAGAGGAAAGAGAAAATAATGGGGGTTTGTTGTTGTCGTGGTGGTTTGTTGCGGTATAGTACTGTTGTTGTTGTTGTTGTTGTTGTTTTGTGTTTGGTATAATAATGGCGGTGAGAGCAGCGCTTGGAGCATTGATTATGGTGAGGGACAAAAGTGTGATGTATATCCGAGCGAGGAGCCCGTTTTCACGTGTGGGTATAGGTATAATAACGTTAATAAAGGGAATTGGAAATGTTGTAAATACCGAAAGAGTAATAAATCATTTACTATAAAAATATCAGGGGATGATAAAAGATATCGAATAACATAATAACAAGATAAGTGTATGTTAGAACATATTACATAGTTCGTTCCTTCTCAACTTATCACAGTTTTTTGAAACACAGAAGTCCATATATAACAAACTCCACAAAGAAAACTTTCACCCAGCCAATCACTGTCGTTTCCACCAAAAATCTCTCTCTTCCTTCTCCACCCAGTCAATATCCCAACAATGCCCACATGCAACCCATACAAGCTCCGACATTAATCGATCCCGATTTCTATATATCCAGCCGGCAACATTACCTAATATTTCCCTTCTATACATATACCATATACCACCACCACCCCCTACGCGCGCGTGTCTAGCCTTTCAACACTTTGGAAAACGTCGGCAGCTACTGTACTGTAGCGTTTCCATATACGCACGCGCGAAGCACAAAAGACCGCACGTGTACTTCTACTACGCGCGCACGTGAAATTAGAAATAGACAATAGGCGCGCGCGGGATTTTAGGGAGCGAAACAATCGAGAGCGCCGCCTTTTTCCTTGGGGCGAGAGAGAGAGAGAGGTTTTGTGCTCGTTAAGCTAGGATTGCGGGAACAGGGAGAGAATTAGGCGGTGTGTATTTTTGTGTGCGGGGGTAAGTCGCGTGGGGATGATTTGGACGTGGTTTTTATTGTTTTATGAGGGAATATGAGTAGGGATTGCTGTAAACATAGTAGGGAGGAGAATGAAACTTTTATTGTTGGGGAGGAAGAGAAAGGTTTATGACATACTTTTGATATATATTTTTTTTTGTGTCTGAATGGACGCGATGAATAGTTCTTTTTCAATTCTGGGAAGTCAGTTATGTCTCGACAGTATAACAGTTGTCTTTTTCAATTAATAAATGTACGTAAATACTTTATTGCGGGTTGTCTATTAACCGTATTATTGAGAACAGATTTATACTTTAATTTTGTCAGTTTTACAGAAATAAAAATCGACTTTTTTATGCAATTAAAGCAGAGTCTAATTAGACTTAATTTTCATTATTAAACATATCATACGATTTTAATTTAGGTTACTTGCCAAGTGTCTCAATTCACAAATTAAACGTAATATTGATAAGAATTCATTCCGCTCTATAATTCCAAGTGTTATAAATAAAATCGTAGAATTATTACATCGCGAAATCAAATATCTAAATCCATCGCTATAGGGCTGCACGATATAGCAAGATTAATCTTGATATTGTACGGCCTCAATATTCAAGACAATAATCTATACAATATTTATATACAGTTTTCGATACAATATCAAGATTGTGGTGTCAAGAATCTTGGCTTGTCTTGAAAATAAATTAACATTTTCTAATCGTAATAATTTATTGAAATAATCATAATAACTATTTAAATAAGAAAAAACAATTATTTAACTCATACAAAGGCTCCTTTATTAACTCAATAAACTTCGGTAGTTGTTGATGACCATCTACTAACGCTCATATATCCCCTCGGGCCGACTTACTTCGGTACGTGAGGCCACAGGAAAGGGTCCTGCCGCATAGCGGCAGCGCGCGAACTGGACTGGCCGCTGGCACATATATGGCGGGAAAAATCAAATTTCAAATTTTGCCTGTAATTATACTTGTGCCGAAATTTTCTTGTTTTTTTTTTATTAAACCTAATGTATTTGTATATTAATTAAATTACGTTCACTTACATTATTCTTAAAGGGGTACGTGGGGTACGACGTCCTCGCCAAAAAGGGAGATACGAAGACGTGCAAAAGTGAACGAATGAATTATTTTAAAAACTCATAACCGAAATAGTCAAGGGACGCGAGGTCCACGCAAAAACGGGAGTTACGTAGACGTGCGACCATAAGCGAGTTGATTATTTCAAAAATTCTTAAACGCAAACAGCCGGGAGTGATGAGGAATGATATGATCAAGAATTTCAAGACAAGACAATAATACTTTTCATATTGCCTGAAGAGACCAAGACAAGAGAAAAATTTTCAAGAATTTACAAGAGCGATACAATAATTACAGAAATATTGCATTGTCTTGCTCTCGTGCAACCCTATTTCTATACATGTGAAAGAAGAAAAATTTTAAAACTCATATTTATTATATTTACTTCTTTGTAGGTAAAAAGAAATAAATGACTTTAAATTTACCATGCACTGCAAAAATAAATAAACTTTATTATCTTTTGATACAAAACTATACACATCGTTACCTTCTGCTCCGACTTCCACTTCAGCAAACCAAACATTTCCACAGACCCGCAACGGTAACAAAAGAATCCCATCCTGCTCTTATATATGCCTCCCCACTCGGTATTTTCCAAAACTTTCAAACGGCCGCTACCCAAGCAACCGTACACGAGCCAACTTCTTCTTCTCCTTCGCTGATGCTCGAGTCCATCGATTCCCCGACGCGCTTCTATATACCGCCTTCCATCGTCCGCGACTCGTGCTTTATCCTTGCGCGCGCTTGCGCTCATACAAAAAGGGGTTCCTATATATATACATACACGCGCACACAGCCGAGTGTTATTTCAACGGAGTGAACGAAAATCCTCCCCCTTGGCCCCCTCCGCGCGTAAACACGTCGCCGCGAGGAACGAGAGAGATTATGCGCGCGGGGAGAATGGCCAATTCGGCGAGGCGGAGGAGGAGACGGATTTCGTCTCTTTCTCTCTGTGTCTCTCGTTTTTATTATTCTCTCCTCTCTTTGCAGAGGGAGAGAGACCAGACCGGAAGCATTAGCATATGAAAAACGCCCTCTCGAGGCGCGCGTGCCGAGAGTCGCGGGGTCCTTTAGGGTGTCCCTACAACAGCTCGCGCGAATCGATTGGCTGCATATTTATTGCTAACAAATGATGTATAATGCGTTGTTAACCGGTTGCTAGTAAAGGTCATTGGTCGCGTGTATTTTTTAGATGTCGTAAAATTCCAATGATCTGTGGTTAATGTATTGAATAATTGCGTTGCATTTATTTCTATTTTGACTAATTTTGGCTTGTATCATTTCAGCAATGAAAATGAAAATCATGATTGAAAAATTAAGAATCATTTCGTGCTCAGTTACTTCATTAAAACTATTTTATTTCGTAAATCGCTGTTTGTTCAGAACAATTAGCCATTACAAACAGCTCGGACAACAAAAAACTAGACTTAATTTCTCCGCAGGACTTAATCGATCCAGTATTCCACGGAAAGCAGTCGCGTAATATAACGATACTCGGCCATTCTTCGAAACAACTATATATAAACTTGATTTACATAACAATCAGGATATATACTTGTATCAGAAACCTATAACCCGTTTATAAACGCGTCATTTCCACGCTTCCACTACAATTTTCACGCAACACATCGCGCCCACGTCGCGATATATACGCGCTCGTCATTACAACGCGTATATAATAATAATAATAATAATAATGTCTCGCCACGCCCTGCGTCCCCTTCATTTCGCCACCGGAAGCGCTGCTCTAATCTAAAAAGGCGGACTATCCCCGGGAGGAGGAGGAAACGGTTGACGAGAAAAAAGAAAGAGAGAAGACGTTAAAGTGAGCGATTGTTAAGGAAGAGGGTAAGGGAGTTTCGGAGGAAGATTGTCTCGCGACTCTGCGGGCTTGAGGTATTTGACTGCTGAGTGAAGGTGAAGGTAGTGGAAGAGTTTTGTTTTTTGTAGTGTGGGATGGTGGCAGTACTGAGGAGGAAAATTAAAGTGGACTGAAATCGAAAATAAAAACTTTTGTAAGTTTTTCGTGAACCCTGTAAATAATAATAACATTATACACATACATATATTTATTTCCATAAGAATAAAGATTAGAGCTCCAAAAAAGTAGCTAAAACTTTTCAAAACTACGGACAACCCTAATGCTTCATCGTACCCGCATACCTTGCAAACCAGAGCGAAGATCTCCGCACACCCGCGCAGATGGCAGCTCGTGACTCTCGTAATCCAGTTCCGCTCCCGCGTCTTCTCTATACAATACACCGCCTCGCAGCGGGGGCATATATATACAACCCAACACTCCGCGGACTTTTCACAACGAGACGAGCCCGCGGAGATATTGCGCGGATTGCGTAAGAAAGGGGATCAAGAGCCTGAGAAAACAGACACGCCGACGTCGCCGCTGGGGACAAATTTTTCGACTTATAGCAGATGAGGTTTCCCACCCTTCGCAATCGACCCTCTCTCGTGTCGTCTGGATCGTCTCGTATTTATTTTTTTTCCTTTCGTTTGATTCGTAATTTCGACGGCTTGCCGCGCCGGCAAGTTTGTTTTAGTCGAGGAAGCACTTTCTTTGTGGGCGATGCGGAGAGACAAGAATTTAATCTTCGTTGAAGGTGGGATCGTGTGCGGCTGGTTCTGCATGACATAATTGGGATTTTCATGGGTAGTGTTTCGTGGCAAAGGTTTTTATTGGTTAATGGTATGCAGATCGCGTGATGATGCAATAGTGGTAATGTATATAGAGTTCAATTGGGGTTTCACGAATATCAACCTGTGTAGAAAATGTGTTCATTTGAATAATACATTTAGAACGTTTATTTGTATTATTTTGAAACCATTACATCCTTCACTTTATAATCACATATAAATTTCGAACACTTACCAACCAAGTCAACTATTATAAAGTTATTAATCATAATAACAATTCGTGCCAACCGTATAAAAGTTGTAAGTGCGATAATTACCAGGCACGTTTTTCCACCTATACGTCATACCCACGAACACCAGGCGCGCGCCTGCGCGTGTGAATGTTATGAAATGTGATCGTACTCCCCATTGATCTTTTTCTTGCTCAACGAATATATATACGTGGCCGCTATAACACACGGCAAGTATACACCTGATTGACACTAGTCGATGTTATCTGTCGCCGCGCGCGTATACGTATGGCATAATTGATAAATTGAATGGTAGCGCGAACAACGTACGCGGCTGGAAAAAAGGTGTCGAAGCGAAATATTTTGAATTTTTCATTTGGGAGTGACTCGACGGCTTCTCTTATATATATACTTAAATGGTTCTCAGATATCGCTTGCACGTGTGTGAGCTAGCGTGCGCAAGTTCCTTCGGCTGGTTATTTTGATCGGTCTGTCAATTATCGAGTGATTCAGGGCGATGTGAAAAAATCAATTGCTCGGCGAGAGCGTTATGCGGGCTTCTAATACTGACAGTGGTATACTTTTGATACACTTATATCAATACAATTTTTATTTGTGTTTCATAAAGCGACATTTCATCAGTCTAAATTTTTATTTACATTATTTCAGCATACATCTTTAACGTTAAACAAAGAAACGTTATATGCACAATTATTCATTCACACGTGTATTTTATTTATCATCAAACACGAAACTCCCCTTTTATACTATATTCAACGCACTAATCTACCCTATACCCCTATAATTTAATTAACAATAAAGCACGTTACTGTGGACCACGCGCAACCTTTCGCCCTCCAGCGTTAAAAATCCCGACTTCAAAGCACGAAAGCTCAAAGGCGCGCTCGCGCATACACACGCGAATAGCTGAAACGATGCACTGCAGCGCAAAAAAAAAGACGCGACGAGACTTTCCCATCGATAAGCCGTCGTGCGCGGCTCTCTCGGGATAGTCTCGGCATAGAGAGGAAGCGAGAAAGAGAGAGAAAAGCTGCGTTGCGCGGCATAGGGAGAAAAAAGGACGGCAACAAAGCCTCGGGCGAAAACAATGTCCAGAACGCGGAAAAGCCGGCGGAACGCGCGCGCGACGCACAGCTGACTGCACGCGCGCCGGCGCGAGTCATCCGAGAGATTATCTCTGTACTCTCCTCTCCGTGAGCTGCGCGCACATACATATACAGATGCGCATGTGTAATGCGGAGAGAAGAGAGAGACACTGCGGGGGTGGCAGTGGTGGGGGGCCGTTATGCGTGCGGGCGCATCATGGGGGTATTGTTTGTTTAGTGCTGTATAAGCTTTCGAGGGGATTTTAAATCGGCGAATAGAGTATTATATGTGGAATGAGAGGGAATTCGGATGGCAGTGGTCATGGTAAGATGGGAATATATGTCGTAAGAGTGACATCTGGCTTTTACGGTTTGTAATATTTTCGAGCGTTTATGATTGTATGTGAATGGGGAGGCTATTTTTAACTTTTCATAGTTTTGAAAATAGATGTGGTAATGTCCATTGTAATTGTATGCCGAGGGTGATGGTAAACAATTTCTGTTAACGAGATTTTATTAAAAATTATTCTGATAAGGTGGTGTTTGAGATGTAATCTACAGTATATAGTTGGAGTTTAGTTTTATTTACAGATACTTAATTATCATGTTCAGTTGCTATATTTTAATAAGATTACATAACTTGATTTTCGAATTAAAGCTGAGGAATGAGAGAGATCTATGTAGTACCACGAAGATTACTGCTGATACACTTATTTTACATTTTCAAAAGCAACATAGTTGAATGATTACGATATGTAGATAACACTATAATTTACATAATTAATCGTGGTTTTAAGAAGCTATGAGGATATATAATAATTATTAGGGCTGCACGTATAGTAAGATTAATCTTGATATTGTATTCTCTTGCCTAAATATTCAATACAATAATCGATACAATATTTATATACAGTTTTCGATACAATATCAAGATTGTGGTGTCAAGAATATAAAGAATCTTGGCTTGTCTTGAATAAAACTTGAGACTTTCTCATCGTAATAATTTATCGAAATAATCATTAATACAACTAATTAAATAAAAACAATCATTTAACTCTCCCACAAAGGCGTCTTTAGTAACTCAATAAGCGTCGGTAGTTGATGACTCCTATATCCCATCAGGCCGGCTTAGGTATGTGAGGCAATAGGGATGGAATGCGCCGCCTAGTGACGGTGTGCGAACTAGACTCTGGCCGGCGGCACATATCTATGGCGGGAAAAATCAAATTTCAAATTTGACATTTATTTATACTTCTGCCAAAATTTATTGTTTTCATATTAAACCTAATGTATTTGTAACTTAAAAGTTTCTTAAATTTAAGAATATTTTTTTACCAGTAAATCATTTAAAAAGGTCTGAAACCCAAATAATCAACTCGTTTCGCGTCTGCCCGCCTTCCTCTTCTACGTTGACCTCTCGTGCCCCGACTAAGGTTTAAGACTTATTTATATAATCGACTTCCCGGGTATTTAGATTTGAGACCTTTTCTAATGATTGACTCGCTCACTGTCGCACGTCTGCGTAACTCGAATATGATCAAGAATTTCAAGACAAGATAATAATACATTTCATTTTGATTGACAAGACCAAGAAAAGAGAGAAATTTTCAAGAACTCACAAGAACGAGACAATAATTACATAAATATTGTATATTGTCTTGCTCTCGTGCAGCCCTAATGACCATACACATTTTATCTCAAAAAACTATCTTTCACCACCTATCTCCCCAATAATTTCCCTCGCCCGCACAAACAACAGTCCCTCTCCACATTGCTCCAAATGACCATCCAACAATCTACCCCTCCTATACACACAGAGATCCCGCAAATGGAAAAGCACGCAAATTGAACGACGTACGAGCGGGGTGGCCGAACGAAAAAAGTCCCGCGACGCTGGCGGAGATAAAGACGAACAAGTATATAAAACGTATGAACGGGCGAAGAATAAAACGTGTATATTCTTTCTCGTTTTCCGCAGACTCGGTTGCTGCTGGAATTCTTGTTCTTCTGGGGGCCGTTGCTCTCGCCTGTTATATACAGTTACAGCTGACGAGGCTGGTTACATGCAGTGCGCGGAGGCTGATTGTTGGGTTGTTTTCAGGTGTGTGTAAATTTAGTTTGCGAGAGAACGGAATAGTAGGGAGTTGGTATAGCAGGAAAATAAAAGGTGAGACGTGTGATGGAAATTGCACACGGTAATTCGGATGTAGCGTATTTGACAGGTTAAAATAAACAGTGGTATGGTTATATTGACAGATCTGGTTCAATTAGTTTCTAAAAATATCCATACAATAATTTCAGCTGAAGCGTTCATTTCAAACGAGAAATTTACTCTTTTCTTCTGATCGACTTTGCAGTATTTAAATAACAGCTTTAATTGCATCTTGATTTGACAGTTACAATTTTAAAAGTACTCTTTTGCACGAACACAAGATCGATTTATTCCTATTGCGACCCAAACCACAACGAACGGCGCGCGTTCAAATCCAAAGGAAACTTTCGCCATTACACCATACGGCTCACCCATAAACCAACTCATCGAAACTCGGTTATATACCCGCACCTTATTCCTCGCGATATACCGGCAAAGCGTCAAACTCCCCCGCGCATTTATAAATACACATACTCGCGTGTGTCACGTGCAATACGGCTCTCCCTCTGCTCCCGGCACATCCTTTCACGAAAACGTTAACTCAATGGGAGAGAAGATAACGCAGTTTGCCCGCGCACGCACCACCTGGGCACGTTCCATTTTAACTAATTCCCCTGCCTCCCGCTCTTTCTCTCTTTCTCTGTGCACTATATACCTACCTACGCGATTTTTCCAGCACACGAAATTAAAGCCGGCCACCGCGGCGCTCGAAAAAAAATTCGCCCTAACTGTATACGGAGCTGGAAAAGTAGCTTCTTGAAATGGAAGTCGCGCGGTGGAGATGGGGGTGAGTGGAGAAGGAAAAAGGGGGCAGGTCTTTTAAGATGGAAATTAAAACATTCTTGGGTATTTGTTAGGTGAAAAAGGGGTCGGTATTGAAATTTTACGAGGAGTTGGAGAACGGTTTATTTTTTGTTTTGGATGTTTAAACGTACTGATTTTGACCATTTCTTCGATTTTTTGTTATCGTTGTGTGGATAGAATAATTACAAGCAGGGCGCTGCCATGCCCTTTGATTCTGAAAATTATTAAATACACGTTTGACATTTGGACGTTTTGATTAAACAATTTGCAACTTTATATATTTTCCTTTGTTTCAGTATTACACGATATATTTCCGCGTACAGCTAAAAGTGATTAAAATTGTACGGCAAAAAATAAATCAAAAATATTTTTACATGCACATAAGCTGAATTGAAACAACCTTTCATTCGCTGTTAAAAATTCACGAGAGAATTGAAATTTTCACTGTTTGTAATTACATGTCAAATCGTGGAAATTCAATTTCTCAATCAGCATGCCAAATACAGAATTCCGTATTTTTAGGAAATTCGATATAAATGTTATTTACGTTTTCATACATTTAAAATAGGAGTACAAGATTGTCCGAACGCAACGTTCAAACAATAAACTTTCATTGTAAATCATAATAATATTTCCGAAAATAACCAGCTACAAGATTATAATTGACGATCATCACGTAGAATTTCCCTCGCACCTCTACTCCCAAATATAATATACCTCACACGACCTCCACTCAACCCGTTTCAAAATTCTCCCCCACAACTATGCCCCGCATCGTTCCCCGAATTTCCAAAAACCTACTCCAGTCTACTCCCTGCGAAGTGACCAAGCGAACCTCCCTCGCTATGCGGAACCCTACCGAAGAGGTCCATTAGCGTGCGGCAAAGTGACCGTCTCTCTCTCTACCGGCGTCGCACGTCCATGGAGGCGATTTTATTATCGAGAGAGATAAGCGGTTTTTGTGGAGAGCGTGTACACGTGAGCAGGAGGAAAATGTCCGGCGTGGTTGGTTTTTAACGAGAGGTAATGGGAAGAGAGGCGGAGGGGTTTGAAGAGGGCGAGAGGATTAATCATCGAGTGGAGAAGTGTGATTTTTGGGTGAAATTGTTTTGTGGACGGTAAAATTGAATTACAAAAAGTGAAAAATACTTTGCAGAAATTTATTTTTCGAATTTTCACGATTAATCTTTCATTATGAGTATTGGATTTAAGTGAAACTATAGTATTTATTTTATTACATGTAAAGCCTTCTTGATAAAATGCATTAAGCAATATTTTCCAAGTGTTTTGTTTTTATTTAAATAGTGTTTCATTACATTCTATAATTATATACATTCAAGAGAGTAAATATTATCGCGTATCACACACCTTTGATTTCATAATATTTTATTTTATAATAGTTTATACGTATAATAGATATAAAGCAAACGAGTTAAGAATAATAACATTCTATATTGTCTAGAATACCCTCAAATATTCCAATTTTCCATTATCAACATAACTCCCACCTCGCCTTCCAACATCCCCGCGTTCCTAATTAAACTCCCCCCCAAAAAAAAAGAAACTCATCTCACCAGACCCAATCACTTATATCCCCTCCCTCTCCCACTGATCAACTCGAACAAAAGACGTACCCGCAAGCCGCCCACACTACATATATACACCCCACCGCAAATAAACCACCTCGACATTAATAAAGCTTCCCAGTCAAAAGGCCAGCGTTCGCGAGCTCGCGCATTACACGCTACCCTCCTTCCGACTCTCCATATCGGCGATGGCCCCATTCACACGGAAATGAAGCTCCGCAGCTGCCGCTGCTGAATCGTCCTCCGGGAGAGAGAGAACGCTAGTGCCAACTCGATCATTCGTCCTTCGCTCTCCCGCCTTACACAGACACCAGACCCTCTATTTCATTTTGCGCGCTCGGCCATTTCCTGTATTATCGGACCCCGGGAGGGAATTCGGCCGAGGGAATTCCGGCTGATTCCCAGGGACGAGGGAGTGTGCTGCGAGCTTGTTCTCTGTCTGTTGGATACCTCGGGTAGCCTTTTTTGGGGGGAGAAAGGTGCGGATGGAATTGTGGAAGAAGGAGGATGCGGGGGAGAGAGAGGTTGGTAGAATAAGAGTTACACGTGGGTGGAAGAAAGGTAATAAGGGAAAGCTGGGTTTTTTTCGGGACGGCCGGTGATTAGGTTTGGAATTAAGAGGAAGCCGGTGGGTAAGAGTGTGTGGATAGGTGAGACTTGGGGAAAAATGTTTAATTAGGTAGGATAGGATAATACTTTATTTTATGTGGATGAATAGTTCCATTTTATATAGTTGGCCTCGACGTTGTATGAGAATTTCGTTGATTCTATAGCTGTGTAGATTTAAAGCAAGAGATAAGGATAACGTCTGAAATATAAAAATAATTTGGGTAGAAGGTAACTGTAGCTAATTTGGTCAGATGCATACATTTTGTCGGCTCTATACTTGAAAGAAAAAAGTTTAATTAAATATATATGAGTGATTCCATTATAAATGGTTTAAATAGCAATAATTATGTAGCGCTACTCATGTGTTACAGTCATTTTCGAAGCAAAACTTATTATTTTGGTTTTATGTTTTTTTTAAGCTCTGTATAGTAAAATAACAACTTGATCAAAGTTACATACACTCAAAAATATTACAAAGATAAAAGAACAACAGGTTGTGTGAATTTTCAAACTGTATTCATCGTGTACCGGTCAAAAATAAGAATTTTCGATATTTTTTTTTATTTTTATTGTCATATTTTATTTTAGAAGATTGGCACCCTTTCAGAAACCATATTTTTTGAAAGCACAATATCCAAATATAAAATGAAAAATTTTTTGCGGCCCTTCCTAAAAATACACTTTTTCTTTCTCGACAGAAAGAAAAAAATATTGACCAGTTTCCTATATACTCGTAAACCTTCAAAAATAACGTATTATATATTTTTTTATGCAAAAATTATTACGCTATACCAACCAAAACTATTGTACGAGATTCTCTTACATTTACTTGATATAAAAAAAAAATTTTTTGTTTACCAATTACATTAGATTCATAGTTTTTATGTAAAGTTTCCTAAATATTAAAACTATCATAGAATCACTCATATAAGTATCTTATAAATGTGAATAATATAGCTTATCTATTATTTCAAAATTTTCTGAATCATTTTCACTCGTTTACAAGAATGTTAATCCAAAAAGTGGCCATATTAGGTATACTTACGTGTAGCAAAGGTAATTTTATTTTTAGCGTGTGTACAGAATTCTTTCTAGCAATAGAAAAAGATAAAAAAAAGATGAAAGAACTTTTTGAATTAAATTAGCCGATAAAGGTACACAGTATCAAATACAGTCAAAACGCTCATTTTACATTTTGGTTTTCGTTTTCCGCCTTCTGGTACGTTCTCAATTTTTTTTTTGGGTAGAGATGTACTCAACTTTTATGTCTATTTTTTAGTTTTTCCTGAAATGTGCTTGCAGAAACATACAACAATTTTCCGCTTAAGGTCACCAAATTAGCTACAGTTACCTTATTTATAATGATGTAAGATACGTATAATATCTAAACTAAAAAAAAATTAACTACATCACTATTTTACATTCTAAAGTTACAAGAAAATTTGCCTTTAAAATAAAATCACAAAAAGTATCGACAAAAATTCTCTACAAAACACCAACTACAGTTACATAAAATTCACTTAAAATGTAAATCTCAGGCGATAAAAAAGACACCACGTACCCTATTTCCAAACCACTCTACCCCTTAAAACTCCATAACAAGTCCATTCACCTCGACATTCTCGCCCTCTCCCTCGGCCGCCACAAATCTCCAAGAAACCCATTCCTCTCAACCTTGCCTCTCACCAGCACCTATACGCTCGCGAATTGATTGTCCCGGCGTTAACACGTACCGTCCGCCCGTTCGTCCGTTCGTCAGGTCAATTTCCCGCGCGCGGAATCACTCCCTCTCTCACCATAGCTATCGGATCAGCTGAGCGCGTTTAATTTACACCCCCACGCTCGAAACCTTCCGCACAATTTATCGCCGCGATGAATTAAGGAGGTAGGCTGTAGTACACGAAGGTATTTACATTTTTATGGAAGGGACGAAGCATAGTTGTGCGTGTAATAATAATGTCGGGGTTGAAAAGAATGCATATATAGAGGGTGTAAGTCGAGAAGTGCGCGATGTTATTAAGAGAGGGGAGTGATTTAGGGAAATCGCGAGGTCGAGAACCGAGGTGTGTGTGTGTGTGGGTTTTTTTGGTAGGATGGGGTTGATTTAGGGGGGCTGAATGTCGCGGTTGTTCAGTCGCGAGTGTCGTAAACAAGATGTTTTATGGGGTTTGGAAGGGGGCTGGTTTGAGAATTGAAATGCACTCTCTCCCTTTCTGTGGCTAGTTTTATTAAGTACTGTTTGAAAGATTTCGGGAGTGGAGAAATTCAAAAGTGGCGAGGAAGTTTTATCAGGGAGATTTTCGGGGGGTATATCATTGAGCTTTTTCAAAATAGTTTAACTTTTTGTAAAGAAACTCAGGGTATAGCTTTAATAATTTGGAGGAAGACAAACTTTTTAGGTAAATTTTAATGTAATACTCGTCAAAGATAAGAGCGGATAACTTTTTCAATATTATCAATACCCCACCGAAATAAATTTTATTTTTTTTTATAATCCAATGCGAGATATAATACTCATGGAAAATGAAGAGTTTAACAGACGCAAAATACTCGTCGCCGTAAAAATCACATTAAATTATTATCTCTGTTAAAAATGTCTCGCGCTGGATCCAACTCGATTCCAGGCATCATTACCAACATAACGGCATCACCCCATCAACCAAGTTCCGAAAACCCTTCACGCTATGCTCGGCCACGTAAAATTTTGGCATTCATGCCCCTCTCAAAAGAAGCGAGGAAAACGAGCAAATAATCCATCGGCATGCAAATCGAAAATTAAAGCCCCGAAAAGATTGTATCCGCGCGCGCGAGCAAACTTTCGCTCTGCTATATACCTTTGCGCGAAACTTCTCGAGCCGATAATTAGCACCTCGCGTAGCCGCAAAGTCGCAAAAACTTCCCCGTCGTGACTCGGCTCTTCTTTTTCCGCAAGTTTTTCTCTCTCTTTCTTGCCTCTTCGCGCATAAGCCAACGACTCTCGTAGGGTATAAGTGGGAGCCCGAAGAGAGGCAAAGTCGCACGCGCGCGACAAAGTATTTTGGCCGCGGCATATTGAGCGCAGCGCTGCGGCAGCGCATTAGCCGGGATTTGGAAAGTTGGGAATAATTTGGCGGCGGTAATTTTTATTCGGGATTCGAGCTTAATTTTTGGTATATTATGTTGCAAAACGTGGGGAGATGGCGAGGATTAATTTCTAAATATAGTTTTAGCCATTCTGCTACTTTCTACAAAATGTATACATTTGGACACTTATTTCAATATTTATTAGGATATTTTTATTTTAATCGTATTACACGAAAATCGCGGTATTAATATTATAAGATTACATAACTTTAATCCCGCAGCTAACAATTATTATTAAACCGTTTACATACCGAATCTCATTAAAACTGTTCAAAAGAATTCATTCCAACTAAAACAAACGAACGAACAAACAAGAATCCCTTAATTGCCGCATATATTTGTTTTAATCTCGCAAATTAATAATTCAGCGTAATTACACCTACAAAGCCAAAATTTACTCTCTGCAGCGCCGCGCGAATACAACTCCTCGGGATCTTTGTGTTGTTCGGTAATTAAACTATTAAAAACAGTTAAAAGCGCCTTTTATTTTCTTCGCAGACCTACTTTTTTTTTGCACTTTTAACGACCGTTAAAAGCTGAATCGCGCTACTCGCGCGGTTGAAATGCAACTACCGAGAAAATTATGTGGATAATTGAAGCTTTGCCTGGACATAAGCGAACCAATTATACGCTATATCTTCGATTCAGCGCGAGAATAGCCAAGGCTATACTTCTCGAAACTTTCGGTTTCCTTTGAAGTCCAGCGGTGAGGAAAAATTCACGAGTTTTCAAATGTAAAACTTTTTTATTATGTTTAATGAGTTATATTTTTCCGTAAATTAAACATTTACATAAATTCTGGCAATTTTAATGTTTGCGCGTTAATATTAGAAGTGAAAAGTCTGCAAGTATAACTTTGTATATTCAGATTTATTTCAGGGAAACGCGAGATATCTTTTATTACAAAACTTTTAGAAATCCCAGAAATTGTTTCCAAAGGACATAATAAGTAACAGTGACTTTTACAACATGTACATCTGAAATTATAAAAATAACTCTTACTTATTACGTCCTTTGGAAACAATTCCTGGAATTTTTAAAAGTTTATTTTATTTAATCTGCCAGATAGCTATAACTATGCACATAATGTAAAACTAGAACGAACCTCCTACCCGTAAAATCCCTGCAAATATTCATTCGCCGAAAAAAAACCCTATATCTACTATCATTCGCAACGCTCGCGCATAACGGAACCCATATTCCCATTACATATAGCCCACTACTCGCACTATACGCGCGAACTCAAATGAATTTTTAGATCCGCGATATACGAAACGCAAACTTTGTTTACACAATTTCTTCGCCCCCCCAGAGAGAGAGAGAGGGGGCCCGAGCTTTTTATTCTTTACATGAGAGAGCCCGCCGTGACATTTTACCTTCCGTATTTGCCGAGAGCGAGCGCGTGAAATTTTCTTCTTTTTTTTTCGTCGTCGAGCCATTGCGCACGCGGAGGGGGGCAGGAAAATGAAAACTCTTTCCTAAAGTCTCGGCTTCCCATTTTCTTTATATATATACATACACACACTCATACAGTGTATGTTCAACGTTATTAACTTTTTTCAAAACAGGAAATAGGGGTAGCGCGCGCGATATAGTTTCATACACGCGCACGTGAGAGAGCGAGAGAGAGAGAGAAGGTAAACGCCGGCGCGCATGCAGTGCGCGTCGGGGGTGACTTTTAATTAAATGCGCGCGCAAGAATGCAAATTTTTAGTTAAAGAGAAAAGGGGTATAGCCACGGGGAAAAGAGGTGGATGAGATTTTTTACGGTCATTTGATACGGATGCGAATATAGTAGTTTGATTGTAATTTGGGAATATAAATGGTTTTACGAGTCCGATACTTATAAGCTTTTTCACGCGGAAAGCAAAATATTATATTTCTGAGATGATTTTCATTGATTTTTTTGTTTATTTTATAAGTATATCATGTGTTATCATGTGTGCGATTGTTTATTATAATAATTTTAACATACAGGGATTGCAATAAGATCACAATTCCTTTGACACGTTAGATTCGAACTCGTAATAAGATATACATGCGATGGGTGTAATTAGGCAAACCCGATATACTCAACTCGGACACATACGTATACATATACGAGTTGTCAAGTAAGTTTGGTCGTACATGTACGCGCGGCCTCCTCGCGGCTAAACTTGATTCGACGATTAGGCGCGCGGAATCACTCAATGTATAATTAAGTTACTGCGGAAAGGGGTTAGCGCTAATGGAGCGTAACTACCAAATCGTTCTCAGATTAGCGACTATTTCTAACTTTACAAACTGCGACTAACGCGTGTAACCCCTAGCTTGATCTATATATGTATATTAGAATTGAAATTCAACCGTTTACTGGTAAAGAATGAGCAAAATATTCGGCTACACAACCTTAATCAGTTGAAACAAAGAAAACCTCATCAATATAGCAACGACAAAAACACCCTCTCCCTTCTTTTATTCTTACATTCCCCATCCATCCCCATCGTTATCCAATTTTCCTATACCGGCCAACAGCTCCGCAACCGCACAGTCGCCGCACCTGCCCAACATTAACTAACTAACCAAGCGACACTCTCACTTTCTGTTGCAGCACGCGAAGCGCCACCACTACATAACGCTCCACCGGCAGCACGACTTGGCCACGAGCACGCCCTCGGACGACGACGGCGGTGGTGGCGGCGGCGGTGGTACCACGGGTCTGCCACAGAGCGGCCAGGATGCCGCGGCGGTCGCCGTGCCCCCGACACCCGCTGCTGCTGGCGTCGACGACGATTACTTCCGTCGCAGTGAGTGCTGTTGTTGTTGTTGTTGTTGTCGTTGATATTGGATTGGGTGAGAGGGTTGGTTTGATTGGTGTAGAATTGGAGGTTTATTAAAGTGTAGCTGGTTTAGAGGATTTCAATGGAATGATTTTTTTTTTTTTTTTTTTTTTTTTTTTGTGTCTAA
>UXGD01003576.1:0-19899 GCA_900474315.1 Torymus auratus | reverse complement strand
GCTACTGCGGGAGACCTCGCCAAACGCTCGAAAAGTTCGATTTTCGATTCACTTTTCTACGCAGAAAAAGGGCCTTTCTCATGCATGTGTTGAAAAAAATAATTTATTCAGTTATATGATTTGGTACGTATGACTTCGGGAAATAAAATAATCCTTGCAACTTTATGAATAGAAAAAAGGTCGTGATTTTCGGGCTTCAAGTTCTTTATCCCTACAAAATTCTTGCTCATAATCATGCGCTTTTAGAAGAAATTCACCTTTTCCACATTTCATCAATATTGGATAAATTTAGTTTTGATTTCTAACAAAATTAGTGTTTTTATGACATAATAGAAATGAGTAAAAAAACTAAAAAAAAAATTTTAAAGTGTTTTTAAATAAAAATTAAAGAACTTAATTTTCAATTTAAAATTCAAATATTTGATAGAAAGGAAGTTTGTGATCTTTGTATTATTAAAGTTATACAGTATTACAATATTTTGTTTTCTTCTAGAATTGAGAGCATCTTTAATCTTGTTCACATTATAACGATATCCTTTTATCTTGCGTATACACGTTAAAAACAAATAAAAACCGGTCGATTTCACTCGTCTCCGAAGCACAGAAGCTAATACAAAATCATACATATAACGCTCGCCTATAAAAAAAATTCCTTGCCGCAACCACGCAAAAATCTCTCGTGCAACGTACACACTACTTTTACGATTCCAATAAATTCCCGTCCGGATTCGGCAATACCTCAGCAGCGCGCGTGTCTACGCATTAGCCTTATAGAGTTTCTCGTTAATAACTCATAAATTCATCTTAATACCGCGCGCGCCCGGCTTCTCGCTACCACTATATGCCTTATCAGCTCGGCATCTTTGCCTTGAAATCTCGCGCGCTCTTGCAAAAAATACTTAAAATCCTTATCGCGGACTCGATCGCGCATTCCAAAAGACACGAAAGAGGATCCTACAAATCCCCTTGACGCGAATTCCCATCCACATGTATATATATGTATTTATTTATGCTGTAGAGAAGAAGGAGAAGCCGCGGCAGGTGAAATAGAAAAAAGTTGCGCGCAAAGGTCAAACGGTAGACTGGGACGCACACACGGTAGCTCCTAATTAGCGCCGATGGCAGATGAGATAGGCGCAGAGCAAGGAGGAGGTACGTATATATATACGACTTCGATACGATGGTATTCCCTCTCTATCCGATCTTGCGATTTTTTCCTATACACGAGTTCATATATTTTTTGGTCTTTGGTGCAGATAGGTTCTATCATTCAATGCTCTGGCCCTTATATCTTCTACCTAAAGATAGAATAAAAGATATTTTTGCCAGAGAGTAGTTTCTTCATTGATTTTCCCTTCAAGCTATTCCACTTTCCGGAGATATATTTTAATGTTACTCGCCGAGGATATTTTAGAAAATGAACTCATCCTTAATGGGATCTTTTATTATCCTCTAAATCAAATGTCGTTAAATATCAAAGACCACTTCGCATTTAATTTTCATTCATCCTTTTTATTCATATTATATACGATCTTTCTAAGTGGTTATACACTTTAATTCCTCTTCAAAGACATCTACAGCGAAAGCACATTATCCGTTGACATTCAATTACCCAGTTACACTTCTTCAACATCAATTCCCAACAATATATGCCATGTACATCATACCTCGTTTAGTTCCCACCCGATATCAGCAGAAATCTCGCACAGAAGCTCCAGAATTATCGAATACTACTTGCTGTAACGGCCTCAAAACCGTCTTCTCCTCTTTAGTTTTTTTTACGAAACGCTACCGCGCGAACGTCTCACGTGTCTATTTTGAAATCGCCATAAAATATTTGAAACGATGGCACTTTGACGTTTCATATAAATATATACCAGCGTCGGGAATATTTCGGCTGCGAAAATGAGCCGCCTAGACCACCTATTTACAACTCGCCTGCTATATCGCTGAACCCGATCGCGGCTCTGGAATTCGCATCAAAAACGCAACTACGAGGCTACCGTTGCCACCGCCGCCATCACCGTAGCGCATTAATCACCGTCATTATCTATTCATATCCATTCTAATCAACGCTCACCTGCCGGATTCATATATACAGCATACCAATTAACAACGCGCGCTCGGTAAATACGCGACCCTCGTGAAAACTATCCCGCATTTACCTCCTCCAAAAAACTATTACTCGATTATACTCGGCTTCTCTCTTATTCTCCTGTGCGCGTGTATATTTTTTGTCGCGAGCGCAGGGTTCCGATAAACAAGCTCCTTTGCCTCTCTCTCTCTCTTTGGAATGAAAGACAAGCGCTGCGAGTCGCGAGAGGAAGCGTTTAATTAAATTAACGCTTATAGGCGAGAGATTAACGGAGGTGCGAGGAGTCGTCGGGAGAGAAAGATCCGGCGAGATGCATAATGAGCGAGTCGTCGCTGACCTCGGAGGCCCATTTGGGTGGTCCCACAATACGCCGCCGTGGTCATTCTCCGCTCTTTTTTTCTTCTCTCAATTTCTCTCCTCTTTTCCGCTCTTCCCTGCTCGCGCGCTCTTTCGGCTCCCGGTCATTCGGCGGCTCGTTACCGCGCTGAGAGGATTCGCCGGGGTTTTATTATAACGCGCGTGGAGCGTTTTTTGCTAAGAGGAAGAGAAAGAGGAAAAGAGGATGCGCTCGATTATTTAGAGGTTTGAGAGAAAGAGTGAGAGAGGTTATGGGCTTGCATTTTAGATAGGCATTATCGCGCAATAAAGAGCGGACCACGTGCGTTGAGTTGGCTGAGAGCAGCAGTTTGGTGTAGGAATCGTGAGGAAATTATTGTCGGGCGACGAGGTGATGATTTTTTAATTGTCTTGAAGTTGTTCGTCACAATGGTAATGGTTTGAAAGAATATGGGGGTTTGATGTCGGACAGCATTACTATAAAGTAAAAAAAAATTTTATGAAAAGTCTTTTTTAATCCAATAAATATTTTTTACCATGACAAATCTTGGCGTTGTTCAAAACTATTCCATAACTATTTTCAAAACGGGATGATTAGATTGCAATATTACATACATAATTATAAGTATAGGTATTTATGATTAATATCTTTCATTATAAAGCGAACCAAACGTAGGTATATTCCTTAAAATTATTATTAAAACAAACTAATCCTACTGAGAAACAGAATTTCCATGTTTACAATTACACATACTAAACTCCTTATTATCTATATAAATAAAACAATTAACACAACAACATAAACGAATAACGCATCCTTCACGAATCCAACGCAACCCACCTTGACAGACGCGCACACACACCCACCGCACGAATGTGTCCGTCGATCGTGGGAGCCTCAGCCGAGCGGAAGCGGACGGTCATCTCAAGACTTTCGGCTCTTAATGGCCCGTCGCTCGCTTATCTGTCTCTTCATTATTGAGAAATAACCCCTGCACGCTCGCGCAGGAAAAGGTTTATGATACCGGCGATATTTCGGATTCCAACGCGCGCGGTGTGCTTTATGGCTACGTGGTGGACCCAGCACAGACGTTTCGGATTCTTCGGGGTTTTCATTCGGACACGAGCGCGCTTTAATTAGCGGCCGCGGTAGTAATACGTCGGATGCTTGAGTTTGAGTGTGTGTACGAAAATTTTGCGGTTTTTGCGGAACGTGTGTTATTGCGGAGGAAAGAAGAGGTTGTTGGGATTGTCGTACCGCGGTGATGTGGGTCGCGATCGGGATGCTGATTTGGCGGTAATGGCCGGAAATATGGTATCGATTTCCAGTGTGGTGGCGTAATTTGATTTTTATGTTCTGCAAGATTTTTTTTAGAAATTAAGGAAAAGGTACTGTTTAGGTTATATTTCTGCAATATTGAACCGGAAACATGTGTCATTGAAAATTTAATCGCATCATGCTGTAGAAAAGAATAACCGTTTTATGTATATACTTTTATTTATAAAGCATAAGTAAACACATTTTTTCCGACTTTCATCACGAATTTCAGAAACCTCCACTGTCCAATTGCGCATCGCCTGATACTTTATTTGCGCACTACAAAGCCCCTTACTCCACCATTACAACGTCATATCTTTCCTCGCAACGACTCAATTGCGCTACCGCGTACACATAAACGTTCCACGAATCGCGCCTCATACACATCCATTAACTCTTTCTAAACGCGTCATTAATTACGCGAGCGCGTTATTCCCGTCACGCGCATCTCTCTCTTGGGAGAAAGAAAGCGCGGCGTCGCGATGACATATCACGTCCACGATCCCTATCGCACATTTACGACGAATTACAATAATGCGACGCCACGTACGTGCGGCACGACAATAGCTGCGAGTGTACAAAAGCTCCCGGGGAAGAAGGTGCGCGCGCGAGTCGCGGCGCATGTCAATGCGGGATGCACACGCGTATATGAGCAGGAGGTTGTTCGAAGGTGGTGGTCGCTGTTAATAAAGGCCTTTTGTATTGGTTTCAGGGAGGCGATGGTCGCACGTGTTTTGCGAGGCGTTGGTTGCAAATGAATGTGAAGTGTTCTTGTGTATATGGAAGAGGGGAGGTACGCTGATGAATTGGTTATTGTGCAGGCGAACTGATCGATTGATTGAAACTGTGTAAATTATTTTTCGTTCGTTTATATGCGTTGAAATTCTGTAAAGATAAGTGCGTACTACACCTCAATCGTCCTAATTTTGCTTTGTCAAAGAGAAAGCTTCGTAACGGTGAAAATTTTCCAATCAAAGATTTTGATGAATTTCGATGTTTTTGAGGTTCCCGAGTCAGATTAATAGCTATGTATGTACGTATGTTTTTTTCACGCTTAACGCTTATATATAGTGATACAATAATGATATAACAGTTAATATAGAGATATTTATCTTTGTGCGTACATAAGTAATACGCATGCACGTGCGTGCGCCTACTTGTATGAGTTTATGTACTAATACATGTGTCCACTAGATGGCTATGGTTTGACTTAACATTTACCAAGGAAAGTTTGGTTTCTGCTATATGAGGAATTCTCAGGTACTTTTAATTTTTAACGAAAGAAAAAAATATTTTTAAATCTTGGAGCACATCATTGAACTTTGATATACGTGTTTCAACAATCATACTAATAGAGAATTTAACGTGGTGTCACGTTTTGGAACAACGCACCACCTGTTATTAACGTTTTTACACTTTCTTTTTAATTATATGTAAATTTCATATTGTATCTTGAACATAAGTAACTAAATGTAATTAATACGAGTAATAGACGTGCGACCGTAAGCGAGTCGACCTTTAAAAGAATTATTAAACTCAAATTGCTGGGTACGCGAGGTCCACATAGAAGGAGAATACACGTAGAGTTGCCACTGTAAGCAGCGATTATTATAAAAATTCATGAACCCAAAGAGCCAGGTGACGAAGGGTCCACGAAAAGTAAGAGTTATGTAGATATGCGATAGTAAGCGAGTCGATTATTTAAACAAATCTTAAACCCGAATAGCCGGAGAATGCCAATTATTTCAAAAAATTACTATTTTACGTTTGTGTACCTTCCTCTTCTACGTGGACCTCTAATTTTTTAAATAATCAAATCGCTTTTTATCGCACACCTGTGTAACTCCAATATGATAAAGAATTTCAAGACAAGACAATAATACTTTTCATACTGACCGAATAGACCAAGACAAGAGAGAAATTTTCAAGAATTTCCAAGAGCGAGACAATATTTACAGAAATATTGTATTGTCTCGCTCTCGTGCAGCCCTAACTGCTCATTTCAACGATTTCGCAGAAGTTCGTCGCTAAATCTCAAACTTTGTATTAAATATTATAACATCACTATCGAAATAATATTTTCACATACCCTGCAATACAGCAACCCAACCTGCCACCGCCCTCCAAAAAAGCCATATCCTCCAAAAATTCACGCGACCCTCTCCACACCGGATCATAATCCCATCAATTTCTCCCTCTCCGCCTCTTACTCTCATCGCGCCATTACAAATCATCCGCGGGCCCGAAAATCCGTTTATATCAGCCCGGCCAATCAATAAATAAAATCCGACGCGGCGAGAAAACATCGCGATAAGCGTTCGCGCACGCACGTATATATATGTACATAACAAAAAAGGTTTCGCGGTGCCCCGCAGGGGGGACGGAAGAGATTCGCGCAAGCGCGATAGGGAGCACGCGGCGACATAAGTAATGAAAACAATGATTGGTATGTGACGAGGGCCATTCTTACAACTGCGAGCGAACGAGCGGGTATGCAGGGTATATATATAGGAGCGAAAAGTTATAACCGCTCACTTTTCTCCCAGCGCGGTCTGGCACTTGTAGAGCTAGCTTGTGTATATCTCTGCGTACCGCGAGTGTCTATCTTATTTTTAGGTGACTCTGGTGCAAGGTTTGTCTGAGTTATTGGCTGGTTTTGCAGTGTGATTTCGTTTTTGAGTGGGGGGAAGCTTTAATTAGCTGTATGTGTTTGTTTGATATCATAATTATGTTTAGTATGTGTGTGTGTGCCTTGTTGAAGGTGTGACTTTTGTACTGGGTCACAGGGAATGAACTCTTTTAGGCACAATTTATATTTTTTCGATTAGGCGTTATGAATATATTGAATGAAAAAAAGAATTATGAACCAGTTTAAATTTGATATTTTAGACCATATAATGTTTAGTAAAAAAAATAATATAATATCACTGAACTTCAGCCGAAACCGAAAGAGTTAAGAGTAGTATCTGGTATTTAACACTTCTATTTTAATGTATATCAAAATTCCATTTTCTAGGATTGAATTTAGAAAGACATCTATATATTTTATAAAATAATGTACAATAAGTTTTTATATTGCCATAATGACCGAGAGTTAAAGCTTCCTGAGTTCCAATTTTCACCTAAATCAATTTTCTAGAATAATTTTTATTTATCAAAAATACGTGTTAAACCTTGACATCAAACACTGCATTATGAATTCTCCCGTTACACAAATTAATATTTCCATCTTTTTCCTATAC
Source organism: Torymus auratus (assembly GCA_900474315.1). NCBI lineage: Eukaryota > Metazoa > Arthropoda > Insecta > Hymenoptera > Torymidae > Torymus > Torymus auratus. The sequence goes on along the minus strand of UXGD01003576.1, from coordinate 12,908 downwards.
GTATAAATCATTTCCCCTATAACCAAGCAAATAAAATCAATTACCCACCCATCGCCGAATCATCACTCATCATTAACCATCAAACCCCAAACAAACCTAATAAGCTTGCAACTCCACCCCCACTGAATTCTCAAAACCGCCTTATAACCCCGACCGCAGTCACATCTCAATTTCCTCCTCCTCCTCCTCGCCTTATAAATTCCAGCTCGCGGGGCCTCAAATTGAAAGCGACCGGCGCTCTTTCTCACTCTCTCGCGCGTTATTTTTTCTCCCCCATACCGAATATCCGTTCCTCCCCCGGCGCTCCTCTAATATATTGGCGCGGCGAGGGACACCAGGAGGTAACGGATGCGCGCGCCGGCCGGACGTGACGGCCCCTCGCGGCTGAAAATTCCACCTGGAGAGAGAGGACCCCTGCCGTCGTCCTCGCCCCCCGCCAAGATAGCCACGCGGCATGCGTGCAGTGTACGCGGATTCCTTCCTTTTTTTCGACCAGGCGCCACGTTGCTTTTGTTCTAGTGGGAGAGTAAGAGGTGCGTCGTGTACGCGTGTGTATATGAGCGGAGGTAAGGGGAGAGAAGAGATAAGGCGAGATTCGTATATAGCAGTGAAGCTGTAAGCGATTGGAAAAGTGTTTTTCGCTGGACTCGTTGTGTAAGGTAACGAAAATGGTGTTGGAATAATTTTAAGAGGTAGCTGTCGTGTATATGTTTTTTTCAATTTATCGCGGGAAGCTTTCGTTGCGGTAAGTAATGGCGATGGATTTGTAGTATCGAATAAGGAATACAATAATTTATAATGGCTATTGAAATTTGAATGATGGTTTAAAAGGCATCGTGCATGCACATTCTTCAAATTTACTGACATTTACTGTAATTATTTAAAAAAATATTATCTTGTTCTTTAGAATAGCTGGTTTATGGCAAAATTAGTACGCTAGGGTTCCCAATGCCAATTATCAATTTTTCACAGACATAGTTAGTGATTACGTACATATGACAATTTTCATTCGTCACTTTTTCCTACGCCTGGGAACGAAAACAATCCCCAAATTCCAATATCCTTCATTATTATTTAAAAACACTTTACAGAAGTTCGATCATCGACGCTCGACTGCAAAAAGCTTCATTACCGTTTTTTTGCTTTCAATCTTAACGAACATGCAACACCAATCTCTCCTTTTTCATTAAACCGATCAAAGTTCTCGTTGACGCGCATTTCACATTAAAACCGCCGTTTTCACACTCGACAATCAATAACACTCGCGTGATGAATTTCCTCCTAAAACCAATTAAAAAATGTAAATAATCTACTCTTCGTTCTAGGTCACTCATCTCGCACCATTCATACATACATACGGCGAAATAGCTCGAATTCAGATGTCAGTGTCGTAATCAGCGGCAATTAATAACGACCGTTCGAGAAAAAAAGAATCCGTTATTGATGATCGCTAAGCCGCTTGTACTTCCTCGTAATTTTCAACGCCGCGTAGAGTAAAAGCATTCGCGATAATAAAGAGCGGAACGGAAAGAACTCGCGTATAGACGTGAGCGTTCGAGTTCTAAATACATGTATAATTGATGGATATACGGGTAGCTCGAATGATAATTAATACGCTTCCGAGTCCGCTGGTATGGACCACCCGTCCGTTCCGATATATTTATCTCTCTCTCTGGCCGATGCAAGATTTTCTGTCTCGCTCGTACGCAGTGTATAAATAATCGATGGTGTCATATTGACGAGCGCGCGCGAGCGAGCGCATTACAATGACTCCGCATGCCTCTGTTGTGTCTTTTTGAATTGTAATATCGCGTTTCGGGTTCATGAAATTTTCGCATCAGCGATATTCAAATTAATAATTCTGAGAGTTATGCTTTATTTTGATTTTATCCTCCTATATGATAATATAGCATGAAAATAATTTACTATTAGTATGATATTTCTATGTTCTGTCCAACCTTTTCCAATTATTAATACACTGTTACATTATTAATATTCATCACCTTGTACATCAATTTTTCTACATTAAAAAACGTATTTATCAATGAATATTGTCATCATCAAACCTTAAAAACTTCTACCTCTACAAAAATAAAAATACAATCCGAAAAATGAAGACCCAAATCTCTATGGCCCTTTAAAAACTTTGATTGGACTCTTGTAATTGAAACATACGTCCCATTAACCCCCTATAAACTGCGACCTCGCAATTACCGCGACCGGTTCGAATCGCGGGCGCTCGTGCAACCGATCCCCAATAAAGTCAAAATAAATCAATGTACACATACGCACACACACACAACCACTCCTGCTCAGTCATAAAACCCCCTTTATCATCGTGTTCTCCTTACCTAAGTACAACGACTCTCACGCCCCGCGACTCCCCGGCGCGAATATATATACAAAAACGATATACACATCCAGCGAGCCGTGAAACGCACTCCGCCACCCCGCGATATATATCGAACCCCGCGTCGCACGGGGAGAAAGTATAAATCAGCGCGGAGGAAAACAATTACACGCGCAACTTCCGTCGGATATAATCAGGGCCTATATACTCCGAAGGCAAAAGGGGTCTACTACTGCTACAGTTTCGTGAGCGCTGCCCTTGATTCATTCACAACTCGGAGAGAGAAAGAGAAAGAGAGGATGAAAGAGAGTTTATCTGCCCCCCGGAATTCGTCCCGGAAAGGCCGGCTGATTTCTCGGAACCTCCTTGTGCAGAACACCTCGCGCGTGCGCGCGAGTATATAATACTCCTCCATTCACGTTTTTCGGTCGCGGCGGCGGCGCGCGCGATGGTATCGTCGCAACGGTTTTCGGCCGCCGTGAGGCATCGATCTTCGCCTCCTGTGCTCTCGGACCTCTCCTAATTATTTCCAAGATGGAGGGCCTCAATCTCGTCGTCGCCTTTCTCTGAATGAACGACTGCAAACCGACGCGCGTGTGCGGAGAAGTGGTTTTATAATGGGGACGTGTTTCGTCGGCGGCGCGCGACTTGGCTTATCGGATATTATTAGACGCGCGAGAGGAGGAATTATCTCAGCGGATGAGAGGAGATGTGAGGAAAGAGCGAGGATAATGATGTTTAGGATATTTAATTGTCTGCGGATAAGCAGAGAGGATGTTATGAATGGGGCTGGTTATGTTGTATAAGTAGATGATGCGCGATGATATTCTGATGGTTCGTTTAATGTTGTATGGGGAATTTTCACATAATTTTCATTTTTATGTGTTACTTTACGATTTTTATGCTTAAACGCTATTCTTGCTTATTATCCAGGTTGCCCAGAATGTATAGGAAAAAAAGTAATGCTATTGCAAGCTTTTTAAAGTTGAATATCTATACAACCGAGAATTTTAAAACAGATGGAACGTGCAATAAACTTTTGATAATATCATCTAAAATCTTCATTACCACTCAAAACCAGAATCCAGAAGGATACCATTATATGTTGAAAACTTTGTAAAATTTACAAAGATGCCGACGGTTCTCGTACGCTGCGACGTTCGCGCTCTCCATCCCCTATTTCTTTGACCTTGCGAACTCCCTCTTGTTCTTTCTTTTTGCTGTCGACGGTGATGACGGTTTCTGGCTTTCTATATTCGGCAAAAAGAAACCAGCACCACGTTGCAACTACGATAGGCAAGGTATACCACATTAAAGAACCATGGGAAAGCACTAAAGGGAGAAAAAGAACGTGAGAGAGAACAATAAGAGCGAGAAAGAAATCGCGAGAGACAACAGCGAGAAAGAGAACGGGAGAGGCAAGAGCGAGAAATGGAACGCGAGAGGCAAGAGCGAGAAAGAGAACGCGAGAGAGAAGAAGAGCAAGAAAGGGGGCGTTAATTTTTTGACATACTATCCGATGATGTTGGCAGAATTTTCAAAAATCAGTGGTTGAGGTAAATATTTTGGTTTTTCACTTGTATCTCAAAAAGAAGTGTTCTGATCGCGAAACGGACGAAATTATGGGGGTCTTTTCTGAGAGGGGTGTATCACTTTATCACATAGTGAGGTGAGGGAGGTGAGAGAGGGGTGGCCAGCGAGAGGGGTGTGGGAGGGGGTGGCGGTGAGAGAGGTGAGGGGGGAAGAGAGGGGCATAACAGAGGGAGTGAGGGAGGGAGGTGAATTGGAACCATCCTGAGTGGTAACCATCCTAGCTATACTACTTCTGATGTTAAAAAATCTTAATTATTATGCTTGCAAATGAAGAAGAAACACGGTTAAAAATGTTATGTAAAGTATGAATTATGTGTAAAATGTACACAAATGTGTGTAAAATTTCAATTTAAATAAACATTCTAACACTTCAAGTGCGGCCTCTCAATAAGCACGGTATGTATGCTTTTCTATTGGCATAAGTTACTCATTACAGTAATAACGAAATATAGGGCGATTATTGAGAGATCGGACTTGAGAATATAATATCGTTATTTTATTTAAAGAATAAGAGAACGTGCAGCGATTGGGCCATCGCCCGTTCTCGTTATAATTGAAGAAGACTTTGCCCATTTTCTTCTTCAATTATGACACTATTAAGAGAACTTATCGGCGTTTTATCGAAAGAAGAGAACGCGTAGCGGCTTCGACGTAGCCTGGGCTGATCTACCCAGTACAAAGTGCAGATTTTTTTATATCTTTTGCACACTATTATTTTTACAAATATATCTTTTTTACGCAAACACATTATTTTGACGTTTATAAATTGCAAATTATAAACATATATCTAAACTTGTAGTACTTTCGCTTACAAGATTCTTTAGAATGTGAAATGTTTCGCATTTTCAATAACCATTTCATTCTTCATTGCTTCAATATATAGAATTATAATATACAAAGCTTACAAAACTCTCCAAACACAAACTGACAATATAATTCCCTTAATACACCACGATACATTGTTGAAATTCAAATCGCCTAATATTATGAAACACAAAACTTACATCTCCCCGCATACGCACCTTCTCAATGCACCCCCACCACTCCAGCTTTCAAGAAAAACACTGTATACATGCGCGCGTTTAAAAATTCAAAGGCTCTCGCGCTGCCACTGCCACGAGCGCGCGCGCTTACACGGCTCATTTCCATCATGCGGCGGCGCATCAAAATGCGCGGCCCATGATGGGACGGACGCGGCGCGTGCCGTGTCAAGTGGACGCGTGGCGCGCGATAATGAAATGGTCTCTCGATTGTTGCCGTAAGCTCTCTTTATGCGTATGCATATATAGGTAGATGGCGAGGGAGAGAGACGGCAAATGTATCGGGACAGAAAGAAAGAGCCGGTGGGTGTATTGATTTCAAAGCGCGAGTTATAAGGCTGATTGTGGCCTCGGGCACGTGGTGTGTTGTTGTGTTTTGATGGTAGAGGGAAATGGTCAAAGGAACAAATGACGTCCTTTGGTACTGTGCTAGCTGCGCGTGGAATTATAATTGATTAGTTGAGAAAACGTGACCGGAGTGGTTGGGTTTTTTTTTCATAAGAGGAGCTTTTGTTGCCGACGGGGATGTTGAGTAATTATGGAGTTCCTTGGGTCATGTTGAAATTGGTAAGAATGTTTCTTTTGTTGCCGCTTCATTCTCGTTTATGTAATGATTCTTCGTTTTGCCAATGCAATTAGTTCCATACATATAGTTAATTAAGTAAGTTATGTTAATTTCCAAGTCTATACATACATACATATAGCTTGATTGTAATTGGGAATAATACAAGCTAACCTGATATTAATTTTTAATATTCTAATTGAGTTATAATGAAAACCACAGTGGGAAAAGATATTCATAACTTACATAAAATGTAAATAACGTAATTTAAGTACTTTTTCATTTAAGAAAACGCGATTATATATTTATTTTAGTTGAAGATTCAACGACAAATAACGAATATCCTGTAACTAGGATTCCGGAATAACAACTACAAATCCGCCTTCTTCGATCACCATTCGCGACAGAAAAGAAATCCCATACACACAAAGCGCGACCGAATCATTTTGTCGGACGCATCCGTAAACCCGCCACGTACGCGCGCACATCCCATAACACCACGCGCGCGTCGTCACCTCCGCGACCATCAAATTTCCTATTCACTCGTCGGCGAACAATCGGCCCGCGAGGAAACAAAAGTGAACGCGCGGCCCGAAATCCATCTCTCCCGCGCGCTTTTCATTCCGTTGTCTATATGTACGGGAGAATCCTTTGTGCCCCTGTCTGCGCACGCATCACGAGCGTAGCCGCGAAACGAGCGCACACTAAACTGCAATTAACGTTCGCGATACGTCCGAGAGTCGCGTATGTGGACGCGTTGGATGTATACACTCGTGTCTCCGTTACCCTGTTTACATCTTCGACGCTTTTATGCTTTTTTACGAGTTGGCAGTGATGTACGGTGTTAGCGCCAGGTGGCCTCGCTCTTTTCTCCCAGTTATGGGTTGCCGCGGTCTTTTTTTGCACGCGTGTTCTGAATGTAACGGCGCTGTTGCAGCGTGGGGTGACTTGGATGTTTTTTTGGATTTGGAAGATTTCTATTTGCCATGTGGATTGAGGATTCATTTGAAAATAAGTTATAGGTGGATAGAAGGACACTTAAAAGGATTATTTCAGAACCAGTGTTATATTGTGCTCATGCAGTTATTATTTATTATTTAGTCGACTGATTGTTACACGGATAGAATTTTTCAGGATGAATTACTATCTCATCGGATAATATACAATCAGGGAACAACCAAATTATCTGGAAGTTTTTACTGATGTCACGGTAAATTTTCTTGAAAAATTCTATCTGTGTAGCAATAAAATTTGGTTAAACATTCAAGTCGAGGAATAGAGTAATTATAGATATATGATTCATTTATAATCAATGATTTGTATTAATTTACACATTTTTGGAAACTATACAGACAGTTTTTTAATTAACCACATCAAGTCCCTACTGTCATTTTTAACTACTGTCTACTGTCAAGTCTTTACAATCAAATTTAATGATATTTGGCATCCCCAATAATAAAATTCATGGGATTTACCGATCTCTTTTGAAAACAAACCAAATAATTAAATATACAACATTCTTTTGCCATCGTTATCAACAACCGATTTCAGCAAACTATCATCCACCTGTCCACAACCCCACACTTACTCTCCCTCCGCGATCCCACAATGACTAACACCTAATCATCTCACCTTTTCACCACGCACTCATCCACTTTTTCTCCCTCCCCAACCCCTTCAGCCCCCATCCGACTCCTCGCCCTCTCTCTCAGCAATACGCTGCGCCTGCACACATCCCAACTTTACGGCGCGCCCTCCCACCTGTGTGCTGCTCGCACCAGAGCATTTCCATACGCGCGGGCGGTAGACCTCGTAAAGCTGACTTAATTTAATGCGCGCGTACGTCGCGCTGCAGCGGTCGCGGTAATAAAATCATAACGCGTGGGGGAGCCGCTCGCGGATTATCCGGCCGCGCGCGTAAATATACGCGCGCACGACGGCGACGATGCGGGACTTAGCCTTAGGCCCCCCCAACCTCCGAAAAGCTAGGGTGTAGGGGGTTGGCAGGATTATGCAGTTTAGGGGGTATAGCCGGGTGTGTATATATAGTGGCATCGATGGCGATATTGAAGAGTTTTATTGGCTGAGAAGGGGGTGCAAGGTTCCAGAGGAGCGGATTAATGGGGGGAAAGTGCGCGAGCGCGGTATTATGCGTTGTTTATGCGGTGTGAGAAGAGGTTCGAGCGGGGGTTGCGAGATATGGGCTACGGTGTTAGAAGATTACAGGAGGTGTTGACAATTATATGCTGATGTTTTTCGTGTTGTGTGTATAGGTAGATAGAATGTAGTTTTGACACTAATTTCATTAAATACTAAAATAATATGTAATGCACAACACTAAACTTATGGGAAATATGTATGCTTCATGATTATTCTGAAAGCACAGAGTGGATATTTCATTTAACAAATTATATGGGGTATAAGAAATTAATTCGTCCATTTCGTTTGCGTGTTTTAACTTCTTCACGACAGATGCATACAATGTTGCTAATTAGATAACTTATTATAATGAAACTGGTGAAAGACATCTTAATGCATATACCGTAAAATCTTAATAAACCAAGTGCGATCACTTCAACGGCACAAAGGATCACAAATATAACGGATGTATTATGCATCAATCCGCAACGGCCGAACAATAAAAGCGGCAAAGCATGATTTTTTCAGACCCACAGAGCCGCGTGATATCACCAATGTAACACAAGAAGAATTTTATCCAATATCCCCTGTGGTGGTAAGGAAAAAAAAGCCGGTCCACTATATAAACGCATATGTATATATAGAGCCGTCGCCACTGGCTCGACGCGCATATGAATGAAGCTTTTAAGCTCATTAATGAATGAAGCGGAGCGAGAGAAACGGATAGCCATCCGACGAAAATCTGACTCATTCACTTTCTCGCTTCAGAGTCCACGGGTCCATTCATACCGAAGGCACGTTTCCTCCATCCGACGGTCTCATCCTGTGTGTGTAAGATTTTTAAAAGTCGAAATTAGGAGAGAAGGTTATTTGGTCAGGGGACGGAGGTATAGATGCGAAATAGATAAGCGGGGAGGGAGAGAAAGTGCAAATAAAGTGAGAGATGAGGGGGAAGAGCGAGAAAGACGGAGAGGACCTTGAGGCTGCTATGGACGCAGGTAAGGAGAAGCGGAAATGGACAGATGAGGCGAGATAAGTCGGCTCGAGTGACAGTTTTAGAGGACTCTGAGATGACTTTGGGTCGGGTTGCGCAATGTGTTGAAAATTTTTGGAGAAATGTTAATTTTACCATGAGCATTGTTTTGCACACTTTTGACTGTAATTGGGCCATAAACATTATTATATCAATTGAAACGATTATAACTTACAATTATTTTCCATCAAAGAAATATTTCCAAATATAATTATATTATTATTAAATACCTACAAATATTACACACACATACCTATACATCATCGACATAGTTTATTTTGAATAACAGATACATACTTGTTATTTATAATACTTCTCTTATTGAACAATTCAATCCCGAATCTTATAATAGATCATAAAATGACATATCCATTCATAAATATCCGCGGCTACCTGTTCATCGATCCGTACACTTCGAATACTCATTCATTCATAAAATTTCGGACTCTTTTACAACACCGCGCCTCCTCTAATCCACTTCGTAAGCCAATTCCGCAAAATCAAACGTTTACAACTCCCTTTCATTCACAAGCGGACGGACAGAGGACATCCTCGTCTCTCCTTTTCCCAACCATCATCGCCCATCAAGCGAAAAATCCCGAAAAGATAACGATGACGTGTACTATGAAAAAAAAACTAGCATCCGCGTGGAATTCGCGATCTTCATAGCCGGAAAGAAGGAAGAGGTGTCAATGTTGGGAGGGCTATTAATCTGACCGCGAGCGGACAGGTAAGACGAGTCCCTTGCCCCGGCGAATAACACACACATCCTGTCTCGATAAAACCCGACTCTCTCTCTCTCTCCCTGCCGTTTACAATCTACTATAGCGGCGCATTCCGCGCGGTCATCAGGCCGCGTTATAGGCAAATGCAAAACGACGCCCGCGGAGAGGAGCGTATAGTGATGTAAGAGCAGCGCCGGACGACGCGAGTAGTTCGTTGCGGAGAGAGCGTTGAGATGGTTTTGTTGCCGAGGGAGCATCTTTGGTGTGTAGTGCGCGGGGGGTTGGGTTCGTTGCTTGGTGCGTAAAGTGTGTAAGGATCATAATTAATGGGCGAGGTAAATGGCGCGAGTTATCGGTTTCCACTTGGGATAAAGTAGGAGTGTGCATGGAGCTCGGGTTAAGGTGAGCTTGCAGTGAGATTTCGTTTTATTGTCGGTGGCGTCTTACCGCTTTTAGGGTTGATAGGTGACCTGATAGAATTTAGATATTTGAAATGATTAGAAAGCCGGAAAATGAAGTAGTGAATATTGATCATAATTATTATTATTAATTTTCAGACACAATATTAGCATATATCGATATAGCAAGATTAATCTTGATATTATATTGTCTTGCTTCAATATTCAAGAAAATAATAGATACAATGTGTATATCCAGTTTTCGATACAATATCAAGATTTTGGTGTCAAAAATCTTGTCTTGTCTTGAAAATAACTTAACTATTTCTAATCGTAATAATTTATCGAAATAATCAACTCAATAAACTTCAGTAGTTGCTGTCGACCATCTACTAACGAGGTATTCCAGTGATAAAGGTTGGCGAGGTAGTCGGTGACGCGCTCCTATATTCCCTAGAGCCGGCTTACTTAGGTACGTGAGGCAAAAGGAATGCGGTGCGCCGTCTGGCGGCGGCGTTCGATCTAGATTCTGGCCGGTGGCACATATATGGCGGGAAAAATCAAATTTCAAATTTTGCATTTATTTATTGTGATTTGACATTCGTATATATAGCTAATTAAAATACATGCTAAAATATATCTATATATAGCAATATAAGATGGCGCAGGTTAGCTATTAGCCATTTTTTTTATTAATCCTAGTGTATTTATAAATTAAATTACCTTTAGATACATTATTCTTAATATTCAGTAAATTTGTAACTAAGTTTCTTAAATTTAAGAACATTTTAATGTATGAAACTTTATGTACTTTTACATTATTCTAGTTACATTGTTATAAAATTTCAGTTATATACCTAACTTTCATTTAGATTACATGTATGAAATTATTTTTAGTTACGTTGTTTTTCAATTTCACTTATATTCTTAATACTCATTTCGATTACTTTTAAATATCATTTTTCATACCTAACTTAAATGGATATTATACTAGCAAAATTCAAACGCGCTGCGCGCGTACTATTTTGTTTTTGCGGTTATGAATATAATTCTTCAGTATGATTTCATTTTAATTAGTTTAATCGATGTCATAATCAAATAATTCTTCAAAGAATGAAAAGATTAATTTTGTATTCTATTTCGATTGAAATATTTATCTAATCCTAGAGATACGTCACAGACGTAACACCATAGTTGTTAGTAGATAAGAAGATTCTTCCCAGTCAGATCAATCTAATGATTATTGACAAATGTCTTACCACAATTTTAGAAATTTTTAGATCCTGTGATAGCATAACAAAGATACTTTGCTTTGCTGTGCCCTTATACAGTCTAACCAAGGAGCCTGGACAGCTGACTTTTGAAATTGAATGGATAGAAGCACTACTATGTCAGATAGAGACAGCTAGCGATTTGCTGTCTATCTTGACGTATAGCCAAAACCAAAGCAATACATGTTAGAATATAAGATAGATAAAAGACAAGAGATACAAAATTTTATAAAAGAGTGCACAAACCATGCAATCGAATTTTTGAATGATCATCGATATGATCCAACAGAAATTCATAATGAAGAATTTTTAGAAGAAATTACAAAAATACCCAACCCAGTGGACAAGCCTTGTGAAATGATTCAAGAATTTTTATAGATTCTTGAAGTTCTAGGCACATGGCCTGAAGATAAAGAAATGTGGTTTTTGTTGATATTTCTTTAAGTGTAAAAGTGGTATTTTACCTATTGAATGAATCAAGTGAGACAAAGACATCGTCACTCAAGGTATAATCTCCATGATCTCCAAAGGTGGAAAAAAGTTGGAAATAAGTTCTCCTGAGTTTCCTAAAGAGAGGATACATGCAGAATATGATGAAGAAATTATTCAGAAGTACCCATTGCAGATGTTGAAAGAAGCCAATTCATTAGAGCCATTTCAAACTTGAGCCCTATCGGATCGTCGAATACAAGAAGCTACTCCCAGAAAAAACCAAACGCTTACAGTCCAAATGTTACTGGACTCGTGTTCACCACCACAGAAACAATTATTACGGTGAGTATATCTTATTTTTTTATCAGTTTTACTGTAATATAAAATAATTTTACATTACAATAATTTTACGCTTTGACATTCTAGCAATTTTCTAGGAATTTTCTATTAAAGTAATAAGCACATGCTAGTGAGTAATAATGAGTGACCCCAGTTACTACTGTTAATCTATTGTGATTTCTTTTCAGAAAAAGCAACAGGAGTAATAACAGTACCAGCATGAGCTAAAAGGTGGGCAAATCAAGTGCGTGGTCATTGCATATGCTTGCATTACAAACAGCTTTCTTGAGAATAAGTGTTCATGATGTTAGTACACTTGTACTCTGATAGTTGATTGTTTTCACATTTATTTTTTGTTGAAGACGATGACTACAATGGTTTTTCTATTAATAGTTTAATGTTTTTAATTCAACTATTAATTTAAATTTTAGTTTATTTTTTCAATTTTCATAGTTTAGCCAGGTAAGACATCTTAAAGTAAGAGCATTTTAAATTAAAAATTAAATTAATAATAAAATTAAAAATTTATTAAATTATTAATAGACATACCATTGTAAATCATCCTTAATAAACAATAAATGTATAAATCAACCAACAAGTATACTAACATACTGCTGGCATATTCTCAAGGAAAGCAATCTGTTATAGTTATACATCTGCCATAACCTATCACTTGATCGATCCAGTTGCGCTCAAGTGGTGCTGCTATTGCTCCTGCTGCTTTTTCTGAAAAGAAATCATGACAAATTAAAGTAACTCGGGTTACTCCTAAGCATTCTCTAGTATTTTCTTACTTCAATAGAGAATCGATGGAAAATTCCTAGAACTTACTTTCAGATGTTATTATTTAATATTGAATTAACAGGAGCATAAAGACTAAAATGGTACATTATGTAACAAGGGGCGAAAGTAGCAGATTTTTCCCGCAGGTAGGTTTACTGCCTGAGCAACAAGATTTTTCGCGAGGGCAGTAACACCTGCGGGAAAAATCTACTTTCGTCCCGTGTTACATATAGTATTTTATTC
>UXGD01003575.1:0-19900 GCA_900474315.1 Torymus auratus | reverse complement strand
TTTGATTTTCAATTTTTAAAGCTTATTATATTCTTATTGCATTTATACATAGATCGCGAAAACTCAAAATTGATTATTTGTTTTCAGTAATTATTTATCGCAGTTTTAGCGTCGAAAACTAACTTTTGAATGGGATGTTACGAGTCATACAGCCTTAATTTTCGCACTGGATTTCAATTTTAAAATGAATTTTCGTCCGACGATATTAGGATTTCCTTAAACAGGCTTTTTATTGCATTTTCTTTGTTACTTTATTATTACTCATGAAATCCGTTAGCCCAAAACAAGTATTAATATGAAAATATAAATCATGCATGAAGGTATGTTCAAAAGTTTGAAAAATAACTACAGAGATTTCAACGGAACTCCAAATATCTCCGATTCACCGTACTCATCATCGCCCTCTCACCATTTCCCTATACATTATACCACGAAAGACATTTCTCAAAACCACATACGAAACGCGCGATAACCGATGAAAACCGTCTCCTTAGCACACTAACAAACTGCTTCCCGCTAAACCCAAAAGCCGCATCACAGAGAGCTTCCCGACAATTCACGAAACGACCAACCCTACAGCAAGAGCAGCCGGTCCTTCTACTATCTATCACCAAAGAGCCGCATGCGCCGCCACCGAAATCCAATTACTCCCGCCGGCTGGTCTCTCTCGTAAAAGCGCGCACCCTGGCCCCACCCTGTCCTCGTGATGCGTATCCTGCATGCGCGAAACCCGACACTCCTCGGTCCCCGGAAAAACAGCGCGCGGCTCCTCGAAGACGCAAGAAAAAGAGAAAAAAACACAGCTACATAGCATCTCAGCGGACATATGGCGCCGTTGCCGCTTGCGCACACACCCACGTGCCGGCCAGATTTTCCCGCGCCGAATTTTCTTCCTTCTCTCAGAGGAGAGCTATAAGCGAGACCGGAAGAGCGCATCGACCCGCTGCTGGGGAATAATGGCTGCGCATGTTACACACGGATACGAGGCGCCGCGCCCCGCAGCAGGTAGTAGTGGTAGCATGGTCCTCTCATGCGCGCAGGCTGCAGGTATCCACACATGATGCGTATATAGAAGAGAAGACGCTAAGCAGCAGCAGCAGCGAGCGCATTGTAAATCCATTCGGGGCGTGATGGGAAACGCGAGAAGCCAGTGTCGTTAAACGCGGCGCAAGGATTAGGGCGACGAGGAGGAGACGAGCTCTCTCTCTCGCGCCCATTGTCGTCCAGCGCGCTGCACGCAGATGCTGAATGAGAGGGAGAGAGAGACATTGTGCGACGCGCGCGAGAGAGAGGAAATGGAAATGGAAAGACGTAAATACGGAGGAGCTGGAGGTGGATATGAGAGGATATGAGAGTCTGAGACCTAGCTGGCAGAGAGACGAATGAATGAATGAATGAATGAAAGAGAGGCTGGATGTGTTTCCATCGCGCAGTTCGATGGCTTTCTATAATACGGATATACACCGGTGAGCTTGATTTATCGGAGGAGGACGGTTCTTTTTTTTCTCTTTCTCTCTCTCTGTCGAAATGTTTTGTCGCGGGGACAGTTTTCTTTTTACTGTGCGCGCGAGGGAATTTTTCGAGATGTCGCTGCTGGAATTCTTTGTGCTGGGGAATTGAGTTGCGAGAGAGGGAATGTATATGGATAGGTACAGGGAATTGTTGAATGGCACTTTAATAATAATGTAAAAGTATTTAGAAGAATGCGCGATTGGGGCGTCGAGTGCACGCGCTGTTGTATGGAGGAGGCGTTTCTATGCAAGCGGATGCACAATATTGTTATTTCTCAGTGACTTTGATGAAAAAAAAAGAAGAAGAGAATAGAGGGAAGGCCTGGTAATTTTTGTTTGAGTATGTTTGTCGTATAGTTTCGTCGTTGTTCGCGTGTTACGTTTCGTCGAAGAAGAAATAGATATTTATTGTCGTAGAGGGATTATATTGATTTATGATCCAGGCGGTAAAATGTTTCGGGTGCTTCCGTTGTGTGTTGAACGAATTTGAAGCGCCTTAAAGTCATATAAAATTTCTGTTAAATTTTCTTCAAAGAGATTACCAAACTGGCATTTTTAATTTATTTTTTTTAAAAGGTGCTGAAAATTGCGTTTAATAATGAAATTTACTTATCCGCATATAGAATTACTTTCTTGCAGTTATACATAAAAAAGGAATCTTTGCTTTATAGCATCGTCGTTAATAGTAAATGAACGGACCTTTCGATATGAACCAATAAATATTTCTTTACATTGGCATTACAATTGGGTAAGCTTGGATGTGATAGGTATTGTTATAAAGTGTTTCATTGCACGTTTTAAAAACGTTTTTGATACTGACATTATTATAATAATAACTGAAGAATTGATAGTCGTCTGTAATACGTTTTATATGTTTTTCTAATTGGTTTTAATATTATATAATAACTTTTAGTTAGGTATGCGAATCATTTACGTTGAAAAAGGTAACCAAACAATGAAAAAAAAAATTGTAAAAAATTCCACAATTTTTCAAATGTCACGTGGACAGATAAAAGAATCCCATCCAATAATAAAAGAACCTTCGTAACACAAGTATCCATAATATAATTATTTGAATATCCTATTATGCGTCTATCAATAACATCACCAATTTTTAATAATTTCGAATTTCCGCCTTAATTATTAAGTTTCTTATAACCACAAGTAATTTTTCCTCCTTCTGCATCCTTTTGTCATCGATCAAAACCGCCATTGTAAACCCATCTGCACCCATTTCGTGACACCCTCACTATACACAAAACCGCTAACCATCTCGATATACACTGTCGTTCGAACTATGCTATAACACACGAGACGAACCCCCTCACCGCCGGAAATTACATTAAAAGCTTATACCTATGCGCTCCCTCTCTCTTCCTCTCTTAGCGCGCATCAAGCCACTTAATTCCAATTGAAATTCCCGCAAACGGCGTCTTCGCAACACACACACACCCGTAGAACAATGCTACTGCTTCGTGCATGCGCACCTACAGCGCGAAACTCATCTCCTCTCCGAAACGCATTCAAATCAGATGAGAGAGAGTATAGCTAGCTGCTCATTGTTATACAGCCGCTAATCCGCGAGTGCGGATCTCGCACAATACAAGAAGCCAGAGAGCTAGAGAGACTCACGGCAATGAACCGCAGCCGCTGCAGAGTGTCTCATGCGCTTTAATCAGCAGGTATATATACCCACAGCATCAGCCTCGCACACCTGACGATTTTCCGAGGTAGGTAGGTATACGGGCTTTTCTTAGCGCGCGGATTCGGGAAAACCCGATCGATCCGTGGGAACTACTCGCCTGGCAGATGTGTCTAAATGTATAATGCATATCCATACGGCGGCGGTGAGCAGCGCGCGAAATGTGGCTTATTAGTCTCTGGCTAAGTGTGCGAGTGGTGTGAATTTTTGAAGCGCGCGGGTGCGGAGCGGATCGATCGGCAGACGAGGGAAAGGGTATATATTATGGGCGGAAAAGGCCGAGCGGCTGTATGTCAATTTTCATTGTCGGGGAAATGAGGATCGATTTTAGTTTTTTTCGCTGGGATATTGGAGAACGGGTCGGACGTCGAGTGAGAGAGAGAGAGAGAGTAGTGTATAAATATTTAAGTGCTCGAGTGGCGCATGAATATTTAGCTTTCATGTAGATGCGAAAAGAGGTGTACATTATATATACAGTGCGACGATTATTAGGGTGTATGAGAATAGAGATTTTTGATTAATCGCCGGGGTTTATAGAGTGACTGCAACATAATTGAATAAAAATTAATTATTTAGTAGCTTCGGATATTTAAAAGTATAATTAGAGTGCTATTATAGAGTGCTAATAGGAGAGGAAAAGATCGATTGTTTGTTTGTTTTACAGAACGTGCACCAAAAAAATAACAATTTGTTGAACAATACTCAAGTCCTTTAACATATTTTTTATACACCCGACCAATAAAAATTTTATAAACATAAATCTACACCGTCGGGAACCTCTTCGAGCATCACCGTCGCCTAAACTTCACAAATATCCATCTATACGATGTACATGTCACGAAAGCCTCTATACATCACCATATTTCCATGTGTGCCAAAGAGTCCGCGCGCAGTAACCGCGAGGGCATTAATGTCCCCATAAACACACATATCACAGGTACAAACGGGCGCACGCAGTGGGTGGCCGTAAATTCATTCTAACTCGACGGGTCTCGACTCCCTCCCACAAATGCGCACATATATATATGCATAACAATACTCACACATACAAGAGTTCAAGGATTACACAAGACAGCGTCGTCGTTCTCGCTTGCTTGTATGTATCTAACTTACCGATGAATTAATTAACTTTCCTCTCTCTATAGCGCGCGAGTGACACTCCCGCTAATTCTTTCGCTCCGTCGGGTAAGTATATACATTCATGCAAATCGCGCGCTAGCCTCTTTCCATCTCTCGACGGAATTTTAAATATCTGAACTAGGCGCGCCCAGAGTTTTATTTTTGTATCCTATATATACAACTATACCAGTTCTCTCTAGCTCGGCTATAATCTTTCGGCTCTTTTATTGGGTCTGCGCGGCATCCGCGGAAAACGAGTTGTCCGATACACACACATGTATATGTGTATATACGTGTCACGTCGGTATGTTTTTCTATAATAAAGTTCTGCGGTCGGCGCTGAAATCGCATGTATGTGCTCGACGATGTTTCTGATCTGTGAGAAAAATTTGTTTTCAGCTCGCGTGGATTGTGCGAAGGTTGATTGCGGCGCATCGGTCATTTTTTATGCGCGCGCGAGCGAGCGAGCTGTTTACTTCTTGCGTCTAATACGCGTATTCGAGTGCATAATACCTGAGCGCGATGAGTTACGATTATTGGATATTCCGAGAAGACCGGGAAAATCAAGTTCTGATCGGTGCGACATTGCGAGAGGAGGAAGAAGCGCGCGGTGTAGAGTTGGACTGTTGGGAAATATTAATCGATACTGGTTTGAGATTAGTTATACCTGTCTTGAGACGAGAGAAATATGTGCAAATGTATATAGTCGAGTTTTAATTGATACCAACCTCGTGATACCAAAATTACCTGAATAAATTAAATTAAAATAGAGTAACTATAACATAAAGTATATGTATTGTTATAATGTCACTTATTTCTGATAGAAAATCCTAGGATATAGGTCTCTAAACCCACTTTATGCAAAATTATGTCAAAAGAATTGGGGCGATGGATTTTGATGGGACAAGTTGCAAAGTACTTGTAAAACATGTTGCTATGGTACGAAGCTCTGAAATTAAAAAGTTTTGCAAGTTAGTACTTTGTTGATGCTAAAAACGATAAAAATTATTCATGAAATTAAAAAAAAAAAATTGTTTTTTCAATTAAAATAATTCTTACTCACAAAACATTTTTATTCCAGAGCTTCATGCTATAGACATATGGTTTACAAGAACTTTGCAACTTGTATTGTGAAAATCCATCAACTATAGCTGCCAAGGAAACATAGACACCAGTTTTTTTTAATTACATAATTCTGCATAAACTGGGTTTAGAAACCTATCTTCTAGGTATTTTGTATCAGAAATAAGTTAATTAGTAATACATATACTTTGTTTTATAGTATAATTATATTTTAATTTACTTCTTCAGGTAATTTTGGCCACAGAAACCATTAGTTAAAAGTCCACCCTAATGAAAAACAAAGGTTTGTATTTTAATACTGAATGTGGCATTTATTTACTTATTATTATGACAGTCATTTCTAGAGTAAATGCAACAGTTTCAAAAACTGATCGAAACAACTCTATATAAAATAAATAATAAAAATCTCATAAAAACCACCATTTTTATAATAATTTACAGCATTCTTCAGTCATACTACAACAACCCGTTACTTTTCAAAAATTGCCTCATAACAATTTTTGCATCATCGCCAATATCCGAAAACCACATCGGTTCATAAATCGCTCAAGTATTACACTGCCAGCCTTGACCCTCTCAACACACGTTGTCAAACTTCGCGCTCGCTCCTAGTATAGAAAACTTTCCGCGCGCTGCAACAAGCACTGCCTACAACTGCACTCTCATAAGCCGCTCGATCGTCCGTGATCCCCGTCGCGCCGACGCTAATTACGCGCTCGTAATTGCCTATAGAGAGAGAGAGAGTGAGTCTATATAATCTCTTGTGTCTACATCTCCAGTTCTCCTTCTATTCTCTATACATATACCGAAGAAGACAACCGAGCATATAATACTGTAGATGCATCGATTTTCGCTACGATTTAACTTTCAAATTTTCAGCGCGCCGTAAAGGGCCGCACCTATACGGTTATATATTATGTTTTACTGCTCCTTTTCTCGGAGATAAGAGCGGCGCGCATCAAGGCTTGATGATATATATTTTTAGCTCACCATCCTTGCGCTTTTTACCCCGAAAAACATTAGCCCGACTGTTTACCGCGTACCGATTAAAAGATGTGTACGTTTAAACGCCGTTATACGCGCGTTTAAACGAGCGGAAAACTATATAACGCGGGGGGCTTTGATCGGTCGAGTGTGCGCAGATCATTCGCACGATACAGGCGACCCTGAACTTGCCGCCCACGCCACAGTGGCTCGCTCTCTCTCTCTAATGTAAAAAGGGTGTAGCTATGTAATATTATGGTAACCGGATGGGTTTCCATCTGGATTGTTTGTATACGCACATCATATAATGTTTCGAATTTTGGAGAAACTTTGTATAGTCGCAGATTCGTGCCACGTGCGTGCACTCGGAGCATGCGGAGTTTACATAGTTTCTCAAATCCGCGCTCAAGCCAAGGTAAATATTTTCACAGCGCCGCGTAACCGAGTGACGTTTTAAAAATCGTTACTTTGCGCTATACATTCTCAAGTGATTTTAAAACCTTCAGTTTCGTAATTTTTTTTTTAACTTGAAAGAGTAAAATTGACGCGCGACAGAAATGATCGAGGCTTTCCTCGTAAAGAAAAATATAATAATAATGAGCGCAGCGTGGGAGATGCGAGCGAAGAAATGGCTTTTTAAACCGTCCCATTACGAAACTAACAGCGGCATCACACGAACGTAAAAATATTTCCCTATCGATTATTATTCTACACCCTTTTTCTTTCTTTACACACTACCGCAGCGCACAAAGTCAGCCTCTCTGTCAATACCATCCTACAATTACCACTATACTTATATATTTATTACCCCAATTCATTACCTAAAATTAGTGTATCTAACCACGCCTACTCCCACCTATAAATTTCTTCGATGAACTTAGAGACGGCCTTCCCCGATGAAAATCTTCCTATACAATCCTTCCGAGCCAAATCAAACATCCATATCTCATCCACTAAACACAGGCGCGCGCAGGGGGGCAGCAGAGCGGAATCCAGGTTCTGCTCCATCCTTATACAAAACTCCAACCCGAGATTTTATCTCCAATATATAAGTATCTATGTACTCTACTCTCCATGTCCACTGCTAATATACACAGCACGCATATGCGGTGACTAGTAGTGGGGACGACGACACCGCCAAGGCGTCCGCTCTCTCGCTCTCTCTCTCTTACTCCCTCGCTACATATCGTCAGTACCGGTGCCCCCGCCACGATAGTTTCTCTCCCTCTCTGTGGCAACTACAACTCGGCAGTGCCTCAGGCGGCGAAGAACCGACCATTCAGTCGTCAGTCGCTCGGCAATCCTCCGAGGTAACCGACGCATAACACGCGTTCTCTCTCTCTATACAGCGTCACTGGCGAACGGCCAGAACGACGCACGCGCGACGACGACCTTCGCTCCACTATTACACAGACTGCTAACCAAGTGTGTCTACATATACACACATCAGAGTGTTGCCGATTTCTCGATATACATGTACGCGATGGTCCGCCGGCGCGCGTTATAAACATCAATCTATATACAGTGCGCTCAGTGTGTGGGTGTGTGTGCCTGTGTAGTATATATACACAGAGAAGAAAGAATAATTGTGTATGCAGTGCACCAACAGCAGCAGCAGCAGAGAACGCTTAATAAACATTCAGCGAGCGACGCTGGGTCGAGGCGAGCGAGTGTCGCTTGCTCGCAACGCGGATAGCGCGTTCGAAAGGCGGCCGAGCCCAGTCGATCGTCATCATCATCATCCTGCCTGTATGTGTACGTGTGTCTACGCCTGTCCGTGGTAAGTAGTTGTATATGATCACGTGATTGCGAACCCGAGCGTCCGCGCGCGTTTGTATATGTATTGTAATGGCACGCACGTAGGTTGAGATGCCTATATAGGTATATGTGCGTAAGATCATGTGTGTGTATGTGTGTGTGAGCATGAGAGAGGAAAAAAAAGGAACGAGTTTTTGGTATAAGGCTTTTGTAACTTTTTTCGCTTGGCATTCAGCCGCGCTTATAACTCGTGCGAGCGCTCGCGTGTATATAATACCGATCGGAGCCGGATTATCATTCGAACGAGGATCGGGTTCGTCCTTGTTTTTTTCATGTCGGAGCGAGGGGATTCTTTTTTCTTTTCGGAATCTGCGTTCTTTTGTGTGTTGAGAGATTGAAAAAGGGTTCGAGTTGGGGGGGATTTGTCAAGGGAGGGTTTTGGAGAAGAGTCGAGAAGTCGGGTGCGATGTTTACGGATCGGTAAGTATACGATGTCGTGCACGAATTATGTTTTGTCCCAGTTTATGTAACTTTTCTGGATGGTATAATATGAACGATCGAATTTCACTTTTCGAGGCTACGTTATTATTACAGTCCGATTTACTTCGCGCATTTCGGTATTGCTGCATTTCGGTATCCTGGAATAACCGATTTTTTTTTTTACGACACTGCGTGCGCTCGGATTCCACAATTATTGCCCACACAGCGCGCATATAGCAGAAACCTATAAACGTATAATTACATTCTATTTTCGGAGTCTATATACCGATCATTTCCAAACCTATACTTCCTTATACAGAGGTCGCGGCTCGTACCGAGATCATCGAACTACCATCCATTGCTACATTACACATATTACATAGCATTCTCCTCGGCCGGTCGATTGCGCAAAGTGCCGATTTCTTTCTATAGGTATATATACATAAACACCAACGCGGATACACTGCTCGCGATTATCATTACATAAACGCTTGCGTGCAAGCGTGCACACAGTGTTTTTCTCAGTTCCAAGAACGCACGTAGCCCCCCACGCGTTGTGCACAGTGCATGTATATAGCTCATGAATGGAATCGATGAAGAAACACGCTTGCTCGCTCGCACGTGCTTATGAATTTTCTATTATGCGCGTGCACCCACCCATCATCCACCTACACAGACGGTAAAGCTATTTTCTGTCTCTCTCTGTGTCTGAATATATACAATATCGTCACGACATCTCATCGCGCAATGTTCCATCCTCTCTTCGAGCGCGCGGTTGTAAATTGTTTTTGTCGGTGTATAAAGTACAATACTCTAGGCTCTCTCTCTCGCGCGCGCTTACTCGCCGGAACTTTCACTGGTATCAACCAACGCGCGGTGTATATAGCCTAGCGGGGAGTGTTATATGTGCAAGTGCGAAAGAGAGAGAGCATGAAACGGTGTCATTGCACCCGTGCACCGACGTAAGTAGCAATGCGGCGAAAAAAAATTACCTGGTTATAAACGCCGACGAGGCGGATCTAAAGATTTATGGCCTCGAGGCGATGAGAAGTGGGCGAGCTGTGTGTATGGTTATATATGATGGTGGTGCTGGTGGGTTTGGATGTGGAATGCGTGAAAATTGGCCGGGAATTCAATTGATGTCTGTAGGGCGTGAATAGGACGGAGGAGAGTGAGAGTGATGAAGAATGGTGAGGAGAACGTGGGTTGGACGATTATATGTGGGGGCAAAGAATGTGTTTTGGAATGACATTGTGTGTTGAGATTTTAATTGCACGTGTGGATTATGGAAATGATGCTTTTGTTGCATTGAGTATAAGGAAAAGCAGTTGATAACAAAAGAACGAAGACGGCTTTATTTGTTGCGGAAAGATTGTATATATTTTCGTGACGCATATAATACCGGGTTCGTTAATATATATATAAGTTTATTTCGATGTTTACGTTTGTCGGTGCAATGTATAAAAAACTTTAATAACCCTCGTATCTTTAATAACATAATACAATATGTAATAATTTTATCGCTTTTAAAATTAGATCGTACATTGCTCTTACAAAGTTACGTACTTAAACAGTAGTCCCCTCGATGAAATAACAATTAACTCTGTAGAAAAATCAGTTAACGATTCTCTTATTAAACAATCACTGACCCCCGATAAAAGCACTGCCCCCCAAAGGCAATGCACTTGCGGGCGCGTCGGGAAACCGGTCCCGCGAGCCCCATATCCGGTTATTTAAAAAACAGTAAAACTGTCACGTATAGTATATACCTACACACTGCGCAGCCATCTCCGGCGACAACAAAAAAGAACCTCAATCTCTCGCGTCTCCCTCGAGCCGGGCCGAAAAAATCGGATGAGAGAAGGCTTAAAAACACATGATGGAAGCGGCTGCAACCGCAGAGAGCCGGGCACGGATTTTTCCTCTTATTATCATGCGCGGGACGCGTGTAATCGTTTTACGAACTCACGCGCGCTTGCGCACGAGAAAGAATATATTACCGATTGCCTTCGCGATAAAAAATATATGCGCGCGCGGGATTCGAGTTATACAATATGACAATAGGATACTCGTTAGACGAGAGGATAAACAGAAACATATATCGATCTCTTCCCGGTAAAAATCTCGACGACTACTATGCACACACACAGATCAACAGAGAGACACACCCTTCGCCCTTTGACAAAAGTCGCCTCAGCGGTATATCCCCACACAAAGCCGCGCGCTCACGATCCCCCTCATCGATCTTTCGCTCGCATTATTATACTAAACAACATCCGCCCTTTGCTCTATCCCACAGATATATCTCCGAGCTGACATATCGCATCATCACAATGGCCAGCCGAACGCACATCTCTCTCATCCTGCCACTGCTGGCCGTCTTCATCGTCACGGACGCGTTCAACTGTCCCAAGAGCCGTCAGTGCCACTGTTACGAGGAAGCGCCCGACGAGTACCAGGTCCAATGCATAACCGGCAACATATCTGCCTTCGAGCTCACCGTACAGAGACACGATCGCCTTATAGTAGCCTGCACGAATTCACCCGGGTGGTCGGATTTCCTCTTCGACTCGCCGATTGGCGTGGGAGTCGCCAAGACTTTGGTCTTCACAACCTGTTCGCCGCCCGGGGCTGAATACAGCCAGAAGGTGGTCGATCTGCTGGGCGTTAGAGGGGTGGAACAGCTGAAGTACGTCGTGCTCAATGGATCGTTGACTAGGGAGGACCTGAAGGTGTATCCGAACCTGACGAAACTACTGTTATCGGATAACGATCTGTCGAACGTTACTGCCGATTTGCTGAAAGGTGAGTGACTTGGTTTTTGCTGGAGTGAAAGTTGCTGTTTATGGAGGGATTTGGTTGTCGCGAAACATTGCTGCCGGATTGTGTTTTGTTTGAGAAAAGTCATTTATTTGCAGATTTAACATTCTGATACAAGAATTTGAAAGTTGTATTCTAATGTTTTTTATGTAACATCGTGAATCGCGACATAATATATAGTGAAATTGATCGTTTTGGTTCATTTCGTATTACCTAACAAATTTCGTGGAATATTCAACCACTGCTTCAACATCTTCTTAGACTTTTCTATACGTATGTGAAATGTCAAAGTTATACTGCACCCATCCCATACCGACATTTTTGCAAAATTACTTATACCATCGTCACCATCATCATTACCTTCCAATCGACTGAATAATCTCTATAATTTCATAAAAATTCCTCCGGTCATCGACATCCATATATTCCACCCATCATAATAATTACTCTAACGGTCTTACTCTCCCATCTCTCTGTCCCTCCCGCACCACCACATTACATCAAGCGCGCCTCCCCTTTTTTCCATTCACCGAGACTTCCTTATAGAAATCTCCCTACTACCTACAGACGCTCTCCTCTGTCTCTAATCTTGCCTACCGACGTTCGCAGCGCAAAAAAGACCGTTTTTATCGCTCGCTCGCTCACTCGCTATCAATACAGCCGTGTATCCCTCCTGCGCCGCAAAGCCGGAAGTAGCCTGGCGCGTGCAGCATATACTTTCCCAGTTCGATACACTCGAGAGATATCGTCGCCACTTCTAAACGCCGTCTCCCTCCCCTTCGCGGTTGGGTTCTCTTTCTCTGTGTATAGATGTACCGCAGCTGAAAGTGCTGGAGCTGCGCAGTACGAACTTCCGGCTGCCGGCCGGCTTCTTCGACAATGCCACCGCGCTGGAGACCTTGGAGCTGGGGAGCAATCAGATGAGGAATATACCCGTCGGCACGTTCGAAGGGCTGAAGAACATCGAGCTGCTGAATCTGTGGAAGAATGATTTTAAGAAGCTGGATGCTGAGGTGTTCAGAGGAATGACGAGTTTGATCTCTCTCGATTTGAATCAGAATCAGCTTAGAACGCTGCCGGTGGATATCTTTAAGGTGAGGATCTTTGTTTTTTTTATATTTTAACAGTATTCCTTTTGTAGATTCTCGAGATCTGAAAAAAATAGTGCTTTGTTAATAAAATACGCGGAAAAAAATTTCCGTCTGTAATTTATTTGCTTATTTGTTTCAAATTTCTATCGATATCTAACAATAAAAAAACATTTATTCTTGACAATAATCTCTTTATCTCTTTATCTTCCAGGACCTAGGCAACCTCATCAAAATCAACCTCAGCAACAACAACTTCACCGCCCTACCCGAGGGCCTTTTCCGCCACAACCCAAAACTGCGCATGGTCAAGCTCATCTACAATAAGCAGAACCTCACTGACCTGCCGCGTGGACTGTTCGCCAACCTTACAGAACTGAAGTCCCTGGTGATCATGCGCAACGGCTTCTTACGGGTACCCGAGGATCTGTTCTGGGGCTCGACGAATCTCCGCAACCTCAGCATGGACAGGAATTACTTGACGACTCTGCCACAGCGAATATTCCAGAACGCGACCGAGCTGTACAGTCTGAGCTTGTCGTTTAACGATCTGCAGGATTTGCCCAACGGACTGTTCCACAACACGCCACAGCTGACAACCCTCGATCTGTCAAAGAATCACCTGACCTCCATCAATGAGTGAGTATAGACGTTATTTTTTTATTTCCTATGTCAAGGGGGAATTTTTTAATTCGAAAAAGGAGTGATCGAGAGTATCGTGTAATAGAAAAATTGATTGGATATTGTTGGAATAAGATTGAAATGAGATAGGCTCGGAGTAAAATTAAATTTGAAACGATCAAAAATTGCTTATTGACTCGAATCAACACAAAAGAAAACAAAATTCTTCGAAAATCACCTATATTATTATATCAAACCTATAATAAAAAAGAAACCGTTACGACCTAAAATAGAATCTTTACAATCTCAACATAAAAATCTGCATGACAAAAGAAACCCAAAACCGGTTACAAAAAAACCAGCATCCACAAAAAAACTAACGAAACCCCCAACATTCTTCTTCTTTTTTACAGTCGCATGCTAGTAGGTCTGAAATCTCTGCGTACGCTCAACATGGAGAACAACGACCTGACCTTCATCCACGTGGACGCGTTCCGGACGCTCACCAACCTCCGAATCGCCAAGTTCGCCAACAACCGGTTGGTACTGCGCACCGGCTTGTACGACGTGTTCGGACACATCTCGCCGTTCCATCATTGCAACGCGCTCGAGGAGCTTCATCTCGCCCACAACAACGTCACGGAGATGCACAGCGATTGGGTCGTTATGGATACGAATCTCAGGGTGCTGGATCTCAAGTACAATTCGTTTAATTACCTTCAGGTGAGTCGTTGTTGCATTTTATTCGACTGTTTGATAATGTTTTTTACAAAATCGGATGGTGCTGCTTTTAAGAAGAAAAATTAAATTTTTATTATAATTTATCTGCTGAAACTCAATATTCAATTGGTGTTTTATTTCGTGCAAAATCTTACTTTATATAAAGTATAATTTTTAAAGCACATTCCTGTAATATGAATATTTTATTTTTACTGAATATATAAAAATAGTTTTTTTATTCATTTCTGAGAAAAAAAAAATCAGTTTTTTAGATATTTTAAAAGTAAAACAAATCATATATATTTACCTTACATGCCAAGTAAGTTATTAGAATAGATTAAAAATTTATTTGCTCCATGATACAGTCTAGATTTCCAGTGCGTAAAATAATTTCGAATCGATGACTTTATTTGCTTTTAAATTTTTTACTCCGATTTACCGGTATTAAAGCGCTGTTTAACTTGGATCTGATAATTGCAAATATTTACCTTGGGGCCTAACATTCGCGCCTACTCGCAATCCGCTTTCGTGTCTTAGACGTGGAAGTTCGATATATTTCCGTCGTATGATTCAGACTCCAATAACGCCTAGTTTTTGCCTCGATGTTCAACAAATACCGAAATTTCGCGGAATTCATAACGCTTTTAGAAAACATTCGGTAACATAATATTAAACAATCACGGATGGGACGATAAAAATGTGCTTGCTCACTACACCCCTTTTACATTAGAGACCTCTATTCCGCACTTTATACAAGTTCAGGGTCGTCTTATCAGCCCGCTTGCGAATCCGCTTTACGATCAACGCTGAAAGAGTGTATAGTAGCGCGCATTAGTTTTCCGGCCGTTTTATCAGAAGAGATAATATTTTTTCAAATTCACATATTATGTTTTAATGTTATGAAAATGAGAAATAAACCACGTGTAGACTAGTGATTACAAAATGTTATTTCACTAAAACGCAATACTTTCTCAAAACACGAGGAAAAGATGATTAAAAAATTAAATTTCGCTATTTTCAATATGGCTTCGTAAGGTATCGTATGATCATTAGTATGATTAAAAGATAAGTAACTGGAAAAAATGAGAAGACGAATGTACGAATGATAGAGCATTGAAAAAGATGCTGGCGAAAGACCGCGTGTACATATACGTATACCCACATTATGATGCGGTTCGCAGCGAGCCGGATGATTCAACGCTTTTTAAGGCCGTTTCACGCGCTATTAGCAATGCCTCGTACTTCTCAGAATGCAATTCAAATAGATTGAGATTGATTTAGCCTAATGCCTGTAATAAAGCATCCGAGAACCTCATGATCATATCAAATTCGCATCATGAAATAAAAAATTAAATTTACCTTTCGAATAAAACAAACACAAAAAGTCTAAAAAAAACCATCGCTTGTTCTTGTATAATCCACAGACCGGAGATCTACAATTCATCTCGAACAACATCGAGGTGGACCTGCGCCACAACAACATCTCGCGCGTGATCCTCTCAGGGCTCGAGCTCATCGCCTCGAACCAGACGATTCCGCGCAGCGTCTTCGTCCACATCGCCGACAATCCGTTACGCTGCGACTGCGAGATTTACGATCTGCTGCGCTACCTTAACGGCGAAATGCATCCGTACGTGCAAAACTACGTGTACCTGAGGATGGAGAACCTCATCTGCGAGAGCCCAGAGTATATGCGAGGACTGCAGGTAAGAGTTGTTTTTTGTATTAATGTGTTTGTATGTGTAATCAGATAAGTGAAACGTTGGCAAGATGGATGTGTGTATGCGAGCACGTTTGGGAGGGTTCACTTAGTGGAAGGCTAGAAAATTGCTCGTAAAACGTATATTGATTTATCGATTTTTCAATTTCTCGGAGTAGCTTTTTGTGTTTTCGAGGAAAATGAAAATGAGCATTGATCGTAAAAACTGTAGTTTAAAAGAAGAATGGTAAATTAAAAATTCAATATGCTATACATGATTTATAATGATTCATTTTGATTAGAGCATTGTTGAAGTTTATTTAAAATTTAATATAGCTCGATGTATGAATCAATAAAGTAACATTAAAAGAATGATTCGTGTAAACGACAGGAAAATATCTCTAATGTTAGAGACAAAACGTGTTTCTCTAACGCCATAAAAGACAATCAAGTTGAGACGTGTCATTAGTATTTTCATTATCTAAACTACAAACATTGACCTAAGAAAAGTCGAGAATTGCCGTGTGAGTGCGTAGTTTAGTAATTGCTATTACAAAAAATACTCTCGAACACGCAAACGAGTAGAACCGCCTCTTCACAACTAAAGTAATTAATGTTATTAATTTTAAAAATTGAATCCCTAACCATAGAACAATATACAGACAAACCGTGCTCTCATACACCCTCTTATAACAACAGAAAACAACAGTCCAAACCCCGTCAATAACCCCATTTTTTCGCCTTCTTTTCCTCAGGTAACCGACCTCAAGGCCAACACCCTAAAATGCCTAGTCGAGAGCGAGCAGCCCCGTCCGGGTGACCCTTGCTCGCCTGCCGGTGGCGCCTGTACCTGCTGGCTCCGCCCAGTGGATCGCGCTCTTCTGCTCGACTGTGCGGCACGTAACCTGACCCGCGCGCCTGAATGGATCGACGCCAAAGGCGTCGACAAGATCGAGCTCGATCTCAAGATGAACTTCCTCGAGGAGCCGCCGTCCATGTACAAGAAGGGATACGAGAAGGTCGAAAGCCTCGTGCTGTCGCGGAACAGAATCGCGTTCGTCGACGAGAGGCTCCTGTCGCCGAATCTCAAGGTGAGTTGTGTGAAATATTAATTTAATTGTGTTTTAAAAGCGTGGGAGAGAGATTTTTGAGTTTTTTTAAAGTAACCATTCAAATCAAAATTACTTTTTTTTTGGAACGAATAGCAGCTCAATGACCGAGAATTCTTAAACCATCATATATCATATTAACGTTGAATTATCGGCTCTAAAATAACGATTTATCACCGAAACCGCCATCAACTTACATTCTTTTCAATTCAAACAACTCCCCTTCCTAATTAAACGAAAAAAGAAAATCTCTCTCTCTCTCTCTCTCTTTCTCTCTCTCTCCCTATCTCTCTCTACCAATTCTAATCACTTCCAACAATACGGGGCTCGATCTCTTTACCCTCGTTAACGGCTCAAATTACCTCATCACTCACTCACTCTCTCTCCCTTTGATCTATCTCTCTCTCACATACACTCTGTTAATTTGAATCAGCGCTTAATCTCAATCCTCTTGCTCGTGCTTGCATTACAGACTCTCCTGCTGGACGGCAACAATCTGACGGGCATCGACTCGAAGATACTGGATCGTCTCTCCAACTCGACTCACATCACGAGACTCGCTCTCCATCATAATCCGTGGCGTTGCGACTGCGGCTCCCGTGATCTGCTCTCCTTCGTGAAATCAAACTCCTTCGAGATTCCAGAACTGCTGCGCGTCAATTGCGCTGGAACCAACGTTTCGTTATCGAACTTAACAGTGGACGAATTATGCCCATCGTCGAACAGACTAGTGATAATTCTGTGCTCGATGATCGGGCTATTCGGTGTGTTGCTGGGCTGCGCTGCCGCCCTGTTCTTCCGCTTCCAGAAGCAGATCAAGATCTGGCTATACTCGAAGAACCTGTGTCTGTGCTTGGTAGCCGAGGACGAGCTCGACCGCGATAAACTCTACGACGCGTTCATCAGCTACTCCCATCAGGACGAGGAATTCGTGATGAAGGAGCTCGTGGCTAACCTTGAGCAAGGCCCCAAACCTTACAAGCTCTGCATTCACATACGTGACTGGCTAGCGGGCGAGTGGATCCCCATGCAGATAGCCCGCAGCGTCGAGGAATCCCGTCGCACCATAATCGTCCTCTCACCCAACTTCATCGAGAGCACCTGGAGCAAACTCGAGTTCCAAACCGCTCATAAGCAAGCCCTCAGCGAGAAACGTGCGCGTGTCATCGTTGTGCTATACGGCGATCTTGGACCCGCCGATAACCTTGACCCGGACCTCAAGGCGTACCTGCAGATGAACACGTACGTCAAGTGGGGCGACCCATGGTTCTGGCAGAAGCTCCGCTACGCGATGCCTCATTCCGTGTCCGAGCCCATCGTCGATCAGCGCAAGAATCAGAACCTCGCGATCGTTAGTAACCAGATTGCCGCCGATAAGAAAGTGGGCGAGGCTAGGGTAACGTTTATGGACGAGCGACAGCAGCAGAAGATCTTCGAGACCATGAACAGGAACTTGATACCACAGTGCACGACTGTCTGACGCGCGTGATTTACTTAATGTGCGAACTGTGTCTTTTTTTAATCCACCTTTTCGTTGTTATATATGTGCGTTTTATATATGATGACATATGGTGGGATTTCGTCAGGGATTATTACTACTCTGACGTGTATAGATGTAAGAGGACAATGGGACCAAAGCTAGAGTAGCTGAGTAATAAGAATACTCTAATATTATACTTTATGTTGACAGCGATGCTTTTTTCTATTTTTTTGTTTTATTTTATATACGAGAGAATTCCGACGAAGAGAATCGATTAGAACTATATAAGTATATTATGTATTATACACGCGATTATAGTGAGACCTTTCCTTTTCTGGAACGGCCGATTAAGGTTGCTAAATAAGACTGAATGTGAACGTAACTTTCCGTGCGAGAGATAATGTAGTTGTTTAGCTGTTTAGGACGATTAATAACGATATATGATCTGTAAATTGTCTTTCCTTTTGTCTGCGTACAAAAATTGTATAAAATATACTATTACTCCTACTATCATTATTATTATGGTATAAGCGTTAAGAATACTCAGGTTAATTTACGGCGAAGTGGTTTATATATATAAATATATACACTCTATATAATTAGTTTGAGGGAATCGTCTCTTGACGACAACGCTGACGCGCGTGTCAGGATATGTGGATGTGTATCTGTGTGTGCATGTGACGAGAGGGATGCGTGCAAGCGATGTATATTTTGTTAAGAGAACGCCTGTGGTTTTTAAAAATAGCCTGTATTTATGGATAACGTATGCCATAGAATATATCGTTACCATTACGTCTTTTTTTCTATAAAATAAAGTCAATTATTCCATGAATCATAAAGATTTGTTTACTTTCTTATATCCCCATACCTTTTTCTAATCTTCCATCACAACTTTAATTATTTTTTATAAAAATAATTTCTAACATATATTATTATCATATTTAATCACATAGATATTTAATTTTTTAAATAAAACTCAATTGATTATTTTTATTCGTAAACCTACAATATTATTTATTTATGCTTTCAATTTCTATGAATTACTTATCGAAACTCTTAAGAATAAGGGTAAAAATATACTTAATGGTTATAAAACCCATCTACATGACAAAACAACAATAACAAATTTAAAAATGGGTACATGAGATCTCATCTGCGATCTCACTTGATATCTCACCTAAGAAATCACCTGAGATCTCATGTACCTATTTTTAAAACTGGAAACATTATATGAAATGCATCTAAACATTTATTTTGGCTCGGTTCGACAAGCTCGAATGTCGACCATGTCGAAATGGTCGCTGAGTTGGCCCCTTGTTGAACCAATTTCTGAGTTGTCACCTTCTTATTCGGGAACGACGATATATAGTCACACCGTGTAAGTGCTATTTATTTAAATATCGTATTGACACCGTTTATCTTACACTGGCATTTTTTTTATTTTTGGAGTAGTGTATAGACTCATGAAGGCTTTCCATCATAAATATTAATCTCCTCCCGGCTAGTCTGTAATAGCAGCACTCACAAGGAGAGGGTCTGACCTGCGGGAAACGGATTTTAGTGGGCATTGGATAGTCGATTTCTAGCATCTAAAAACCGCTTCTAACAGCTTTAGCAGAATGCTTTCTCAAAGAGAATTGCTAAATTACATCAAATAATTTTTTTAAATATATATTTTAATATAAAATTTCATTCTTTCTGCATATCTGATTTTCCATAAATACAT
>UXGD01003574.1:0-19904 GCA_900474315.1 Torymus auratus | reverse complement strand
AATTGGCTATAACTTGGCATAAAACCCTTGGCAAGTCCCCGTGATATTAGTTAAGGAACAAAATGAGACCTTCAAAACCAAACTCGGCTGAGAAACAACAAAGATTGTAGTGATTTATCAATAATAGTTTGTAGTGACAATATCTAGTTTCTAAAATATTGACATTTTGAGAAAAAGGTTATCTTAGTCATGCATGTTAAATACACTTTATTTATAATACATTGACTATCTCTATCATTTTAAATAAATAAATCATATTACAACTGTAGTTTTTTATATTCTAGGTAACATCTTCATTTAGCACTGCTTTGACTAGGGAGTCGTGGAAGAGCCTGATTTTTTTGAAAAATTAATTTTTCGTGGTGTTTTTTGGAATTTGATATTTTTATAAGAAGTATGGATACTTAGCCACAATAAGAGATACCTGAGATACTGGGGGTACTGGGGGTACTTACTTTAATCTTAGCCATAAAGATTAAAGTTAGCTAATGAATAGTTAATTTATGGTTCACATTTCTGTGCAGGCTTAAGCTTAGCTACAAATTTTTAGCTAAAAATTAACCATGTTCTGAAAATCTAGCTAATTTATTTTATTTTATTTTAGATACATTTACGGGTATGAACCCTTAAATACATGATTAAAAGAACAACATTTATTACAGTCGTTTTAATAGAATCGTAGTAATAGCGGTTTAAAAATTTCTAGCTAGAATATACTTAAGATGTTTACCAGGGATATAACAGGGTTATTATATATATAAAAACTTTTACCTAGTAATAAGACATTTTTCCTTGTAAAATTATATTAGAGATTCTTTGCACATTTCTATATATTCTATAAGGAAAAGAAATAGCTTTTAAGGAACATCCTCATAAGGATTATGGATGAAACTTTTTCCTTATCTTGTTGCAATTCTTAATTTAACGTTTCTTATTATTGGGATCAAACTCTTTCCTTTGACAGAAATTATATAAATTTTATAGGAAAATATTCCATTACATGTTTATTGAAGATATTTATTTTTACTCAATGTAAACATCGTAAAAATATTATAGTTATTGTAACTGTTTTTATCACTGAGCATTAATTAATTTTTACTGATATGAAATAAAAATTTGCAATGATCACACCTAAATAATATTTCACTTTGCTAAATTTCATTGTTGACATTATAACTATCTGTTTCACAAACAATTTCATAATTGTATATAATAAAATTTCATTGTTAATTCTACTACACGCTTTTGTTGTCTTTTCAATTCCGTAAGAATTATCCTCCTTATTCATTTCCTTCACGAGACATGACACGTGAACTTTAAATAAAAAAAGCTGTTTATAACAGAATTACACGTTAGTAAAAATAAAAATCGCAACATCAAATTCCAAAAACTTTAAAAATAAAAGTCTTCTCACATCATAATTTACAATCATCTTTTCGAATTCGAAAATCACGAAAGCTCACTTAACGATCCATCATTTACTACCCTGTAAAACTTTTTCGTTCGGCATCAATCACCGCGGATAAATCGCAATTAAATTGAGACACGCTCATTACGGCACGTACACGTAGATCTAAACAAACCTTTGTTTATTACGACTGTATATATAAGAATCACGCGTCGCCGGCGTGCGCAGCGGCGAAATCTGCTGGAGTCGTTCATCAATCAGCACGTGTATGAGCGCGAGGATTACTCATTCTCGCGCGTTAAAGTCACCGCGCGGCGCGCGAGCCCCTTACTTACACGCAACGCGATACCGATCGAAGGATGTCCGAAGCTCCGCGGATTAAACAAGCGGAATAACGTGTGCGAAAGTTGGAAAGCTCGCGGCTGCTCTCACACTTGATCAATGTCTTCTTTTGCCTTTTTTCTCTCTATTTTTTATTTTTATTTTATTTTATCGTAGTAATGTTATGTACACGGTTATGATTAATGCATTTATTTTAATAAAATAACGCTTTCGTAAAATTTATGATATAAACATAAATTTTACATGCTTTTAAGATTTTATTAGGTAACGCTATTCTACACTTTTATTACAATCATTAATAGCCGTTAACAAAGATCAATTAAGATGTCAGTCGGATACACGTATACTTCTGAGAAAAATTCTAAATAAAAATTATATATTAAGCAGAAATAAAGTATAATACTGTTTCTTCATGTTACACGCGATATTTTTATTATTTGTTTATTTTTTTCTACATTCAAGAAATATATCATCTTACGTCATTTTATCAATTAGAATCTAACATTTCCCAGCGTATCTGAAAGATGCTACTTACCTTTATCCACATTTTTTACACCGATTACAACGAGACTTTTATAGACTTCGACATAAGTTTCATTTTTTTTCATCAACAAACTATCATAATGACTATCGTAAAAAAAGCAAAACTTTATCAAGGAAAATTACAATAGACATCGACAGCCTATTACGTTAGCCGTCTATCCCTTTGTGTACTCAACCCATACACACACGTATAGACAGAGACATACACAGTAGACAGTACATACAGACAACCAAGGCTCTCGACACGAGCTAAAAGTCAAGGTCTCATCGCTGCCTGGCTGTACGCGTGCAGTGCACATATACCGGCATCCGTTCGACAGGATTAACGAGCCGTTGACGCCGCGGGGATACGGATTTCAAATTGAGATAGGCATCATCACATATATACACGCGTCCGAGTGAGCGAACCAGTCGAGCCCCTCGTTTTGCCGCGCGGCTAATGATATGAGCCGCCGGGATTCCCCATCGAATGTTGCCTTGCAGGTATACCGCTTAGGGTTTGCACTTTGGATTTTCCCCCTTTGCTGGATAATATCACTCGTTGCGCTCACATTTTTCTGCCCGATAACCGTAATATTTGCATCGGGAATAGGTATAATACATACTGTGCATATGGTCATTAGATTTTACTTTTTCTTCGGCGTGTCTTTGATTCGGACTCTGCACTGCGCGGAAAAGTAGTTCAAGAAACTAAGTTTACCTTGGAATGAATCGGCGCGACTTTACTCTCTTTCAAGCTGCTTTTTATCGATTAAAAAATATGGTCATTTAAAGTGCAGGCAGTCTTCATTTGAGAAGTCTTTCAAAGATGTTGTAGGTATTTAGAATTATAGGAAATATATGAAGGTTCATGAAGTGCATCGCGAGCTAGATGCTCTTTTGCTGAGGCGACGGTCGTCTATATAGTCGTTTTCTATAAGATGTCGATGGAAACCTCCGTAACATCAATAATATTCAGAAAATAGACAATTTTCGCAATGAACAAGAAGCTCCTCAATCTTCCCATACTACCTTTTTCAGGAATATTACATTGATAACAACAATACGAAAAACATGGTACGAGCGAGACTTCACAAATAAGAAATAATAAAGGGAAGAGAACTTAAAAAATAAAACAGCATGGCCTGGATCGACCGGGGATCAGCATTCCACATGTGACGATGGCAAACAAAAATCATAATAATTTTTTTTTAAGTGGACTGTAAAATAAACTAGAAAAACAGCGAAGTATAAGTGAATGTGACCGGTAACTACACATATATTATATTTATCAAAGTTATATGGCCTATGTTTTGATTCATAAGGAAACTCTACAGATACACATCAACATTTTGTAAGTTAGATATTTCATCATTATTCATAGAACTTTTAAAGACATTACACTTTCGACCTAATTAGAAATTAATTTTTTATAAAGAATGCTGTATGTCAAGAGAAATTACAAGAAATAGGAAAAATCTAAAGATAGAAATCGGATTTCCCACAATTTAGCAAGCATCAACTCTTCAGGATAGATATTCATGAAGAACTTTTATTTTCATTTGAGATCTGGAACTGGTTTATATTATCGCATTCCACTATGCAAACATTATAGAAAAGGAATAATTTTCACTGAAAAGATTGTATGGGTATTACCACTTTACGGGTTCATTGCAACAGTATAGTTATAGTTGCTATTCGGAACAATATCTTAAACCATAACGATTTAGTTGTGTAGGTTACTGTAACGGTAACTATAATGATGTTGTTTAGAATAAAAGATTTTGCTCAAATTCTTGGATATTTAAAATTACAATTTCTGATGAGTAAACCGTAAATGTTATACTTCATTGTAATATATTATTTGAAATTACTTGAAAATAAAAACCGCCAAATCGCCAACTCAAAATGACTTACCACCGAAAATATAAAGAAAACCGAACGCTGGTAAGTCGAACAACAGGTACATGAACCTCACCTGCATCGGAAGGCTCAGAAAATAATGATTCCCCCAAGGACGCGAGGTGAACTCGTCCCCCTTCCCCTCGTCGCTCAGTCAATAAAGACAGATTTTCGCGCAGTCTTGAACTCGATTCCCGTGGGCACGCAGGATTTATATATGGGATATAACGATTTTACGAGTGCGCTGACGTCGTCGCGCGGGTGAATCCGATCTAACGACGACGACGAGATTCCCTCTCATTCTTTTTCTGCATATAGCCTCGCTGAGCTCATAATAGTCTGAGCGCGCGCACGCGCATTTTTTCGCACGATTATCGAGCGCCGACGATCGGCGCGCTTAATTGTTTGGATAAATGAGGAGGTAAAAATAGAGCTACTCTCGTCGAAATTAGAAAACATCGTCTATTTTTGCATCCGTTATGCGCATTGTGGCTTTTTTTTCTCTTTCTCCTGTTCTCCGTCACACGCGCGTATATCGCTGCCTTTTAATCTTTATGGTATTTACGTAATACGCCATTTGCGATATGGAGGAAATTGAGGTGAATTGTTTATTTGAATTATGACGTCAATAACTCCGAGTGCGTTGTGGTTTTATTTACTCTATGGAAACAATATTAACCGATCGTAGTGCGCGTATCATCATTAAGTTTATTATTTTACAATCGCAGCATGGACATCTGCAAACGATCCTCATTATTCACGTCCATATAACTTTATTGAGCTCGTATAAATACTTGCAGCACCGGCAGACGCATCTAACTGACGTTAAATAATAAAAAGTATCAATCATAAAAGTAAACCGCATATCCACTTCGGCGTACTTAGAAGAAGGTTACAAAGTATCATCATTGATCTTCACCGTAATTAAATAATTCTTATAATTACGACAAGCCTCGCGCACGTAATTAGTACCCACCCATCAGCTCGTGATAAAGCGTCCAATTGAATTCACGTAATCCACAGCGAGCGAGCGATGTTTACATATACAAATGCGCGCCGAGCAAAAACCCGATGCAGATCAATTTTTTCTTCCTCCTCCACCGTTTACTCGCGCGCGCGTTTAAAATCGCGCGATATTTCGCGCTTCCATGCGGCACACACGCCTCTTGCACGCGGACGTCTCGCGCTCACACGCGCGCGCCTCTTTTCCCGCCTTTTTTTCAAAATGATATTATCGCCTCAATAACGCCTTGAGGATTTTTTTTTTATTCTGCGACAACCACTCCCACGCGTGATTTTGCAGATGTGACGACAGCGACGAGGCGAGGGAGAGAAAGAAAAAAAAACACGTGGACGTGATGCTATGTGTGCTACGCCCTCGTCTGAAAAAATGCAGTGATCAAGCGATTTTTTGAATCACTAATTTTTCTGATAATGCACCTTGATGTACCAATAAATAGCAGCCTGCTTGGTTTTCCTTAATATTTCCATATAGGTTTACATTTATTTCAGAACTAATATAGACTATAATTAATTTAGTCATATAATCGTTATCCTACCGAGTAAGATGGTATAACGTGAAGCTTATAGATTCAAATGATAATTTCCTGATACTTCGAATACCAAAACATAAATGATGCTGATTAAGGTGGTTTTATGAAGAATTTTTAATCCCTACTCATAGCCAAAAATCAAGTCAAGGAAAGAATAAAACATTTTTAGCGAAAACAGTAAATAAGTGGAATATTTGCAGCAATCTTTTAATCTTGTTGTTCCTGAAGACGATCCTGTGTGGAAATTTCCTTCTGCTTTTATTTGATTTAGTCGACACAGTCAATAGCTCTGTAGAGTAAGATTCCTGAATATAGACCAGCGCCTAATATGGATATTCGTGATAAACCTACGTGGCTCTATTCTTTCGTATTCGGTTCATTAGATGTATTTCGAATTCTAATGAGTTGTTACATGTTGTTATAGTCATTGAATGGATTTTCGAATTAAGAGATCTCATTGTTCATTTGGAACAGGTCAAAAGATTTTATTTATTATTATACATAAGTATTATTCTAATATCAGTACAAAATATTATATATTCAGGTGTTTTGATAAAAAAAAGATTTTCATGTATTATACGATAAGAAGTACTTAAAAGCTCAAAACTTTCCAATATGAACCACCCCTAAAATTCTTAGTATGGATGACAATATGACAATTAATCTTCAATGTTAAATATATTCGTTACCGATCATTTCTTCTTCGATCGATTGGATAACCTGTTGAATTTTAATATAAGTTTCTTCATTAAACTATACTGGAAAATAATTAGAACATTTTTTAATATTTCTCATATAGACGGCGATTTTCAATTATCATTGTCACGTGGTCCATATATTATATAAACCGTTTCTCTCACCGGACTCGAAATTTAATCAGGTACTTCAGTACTAATAAGTTCATCATCAACTTCAATTAAATTGTGGATCTTACTTGCAGAATGTAGAAATAACAACATATGCATGTGTAGTCAATCTATCTTTTGAACTTGAATGGCAGACGTAAATGCGATGTATTTACTTAGAAAATATTTTGTAATTAATTTATTATAATATTAAAAAATTTGTATTATATCAAAGTCAACTTACCTTTAATAGGTTTACTTTCTCCCTCTAAAATGTCACCAATTACGATAGAAATAAGAATCCTTTATTATATTGAAATGTTACGGTCGGCTGTTACTGTCAAAAAATTCAATAAAAAACTAGAATATTTTTTTGTCCGATTTTTATTTCGAACGTCTTATTATTTTGTTTCTTGTTCAATTTCAGGACGAGATAACAATATACAAAAATGGAAAATTATGAAGACCTGTAGAGCTACGTCCGATTGTTTATAAGGATGTGCGTGTTTTTTTACTAGCAAAAGGACGTAACTTTGGAAGTTTTGATAATTTTCCATTTTTCATATTGGTACGTCGTCTTGAAATTGAACAAGGAACAAAATGAGACCTTCCAAATTAATATTGGATAGAAATCAGAAAAGATTCCAGTGTTTTATTGTATTTTTGTTTAGGTGGTGGTATCTAATTTGACAATAAGTAGTTAAATTTTGT
The DNA here is from genome assembly GCA_900474315.1 of Torymus auratus. Classification (NCBI taxonomy): domain Eukaryota; kingdom Metazoa; phylum Arthropoda; class Insecta; order Hymenoptera; family Torymidae; genus Torymus; species Torymus auratus. The sequence goes on along the minus strand of UXGD01003574.1, from coordinate 12,621 downwards.
CTCAAAAAATTGTTTTCGACATTTAAAGTTCCGTTATTTCAAGTTATGCCGTTACTTATGTTATACGAAGTAGTCATTATAAAAAATTTTTATATTTGACGTCGATTTTAACCATAGTACCACCTTAAATGTGTATATTTGATTGATTCCGTAACACTTAAAAAGTAATTTTTCATATAAATATAAAGAAGTTCAAAAATCTTACTTAAATACCAATTTTTATGGCCTTTAAAAGTCTTTGTTTCACGACATTTCAATGCGATGAATTGGAAAAACTAAAGTACAAACGAAAGAACCAACAGTATTCGAGTGATAAATTATTCTCTGCCAGAATAAAGAAATCAAAATACCGGTTTACGTCGGCTCATTAACAATTCAACTTCTAAAGTGGAGCGGCAAAAAAAGTTCTTTAACATTAGCTTATTTCCACAATTATGTAAACGCATAATAAGAATGCAACATTCGAGATTGCTAAGCGGCGGCTCTATAACTGTCAGTAGACGATATCCGGATTTGAACTGGCAAGGCTCGCCAGTGGGTGTGTGACTACTCGCATCTATATAACGCTGACGCGCCTTCGCGCGCGGCTTCTACATGCACGCTACTGATTTAGTCGGAGTGAGATTTTAATTCTAAATCTAAGTGAGTGCTAATAAGACGGACTGTATTCAAAGTGAATCACAGATTATATTTTCAGTTGAAGTATTTTTATTAAATTATAAATAGAAAAAAGTAATATTTTGTACACTGAAGAGAGACAATTTTTTATATTTCTTTATATTGAAATTAATATCAATGCGGATAGGAATAGATGATTCATAACACAAAGACATGTTTCACGAAGACATACTGTTTCTAATGATTATATAAGATAATATTTGTTTCACAGCTGAAAATTAAGTTTAAGATTATATAAAATTGAAATATAAAACTTTATTAATGTTAACATTGTTTAAACTAACATGATGCAAAATAAATTTACGACTTCCATACAAACCTGAAGTGTGTATATTACTCTGTTCTGTGAATCAATCGCGGTAAATGTCGGCATATAATAACGTGAAATTGAAGTCGCCCGTAGTTTCACTTTCCGAGAGTGACGTTTCCACTGAAATAGAATCACACGCAGCAAAGGCGAGCTCCACGAAAAGTAAGTAAGTAGTAGAGAGAAAAAGAAAGAAAGAGAAAGAATATCCAGGTCCTTGGGATGATGCGCGAAACGACTTTACTCTCGGTCACATATTTCACGCGGGGGAGTCGGGAGATCAGTGCTACTTGTTAAAGCAGGAGGGAGGCGAGTATTATTCAATGAGGCAGTCGAGTGCTCCGGAAATCTCTCTTTTTTTATCCTCACTCGCAGTGATAAGGAAAAATCGCGGTGCGATCAACGTCGAGTCACGTAGGGCTGAGAGTAGATCTTTTTTTATTGCTGCAGTCATATATATGTGGAATTTTGGGGAATTTCACCTGATGCGCCTCTAAGGCTCCAAAGAGACTAAATTATTGTGAGGATAGTTTTCTCGCGTGATTTGGAATTTCATATGATTTTTTTAACGTTAATGGAGAATCTCATTTTTTATAAAATAATATGCACTTACATTAGTTTACATGTATGTCTTCATTTATATACTTTTTATTAACTTTCCTTTTTTTTAATGTGCGTGTTTATTTATCCAGTGCAATTTATTATTTACTTTAATCTAAGATATTTCTTGGAGCTGACCTCGATAGAACGGCACAGTAGCGATGAAAATAACCTTGCATTGATCTTACGATCAGTAAAAAACTGTTTGATATGATTTAAAATTTGTTATAATGATATGGAATCTTATGCGTCGGAAAGTGAAAAAACCTATTAATAAGATGTACAACTGTCCATTCCGTGCTGACTATTGAATCCGCTAGAATTAATGCTGTTCTTAAAATGTCACTGCATCAGAAAAAAAACTAGAAGCAAGGTTATAAAGAAGATTTTGCATTAGTAAACAATATTTAAAACAGTTTTCTTCCATGTCAGTGTTATTAAATTTATATAATATGTATAGGTAATCTAACATTAAATAAAATATAATATAAAAAGGTATATTTGTATTGACACAAAATATATTTTTAATTTAATTTTAAAAAAGGTATTAATCATTCAAAAGCTCAAAAATGCTTTATTTAATTGGGGAACATTATTGAAATTTCCGAAATGCATATTTAAATTCCAGATAATCCGCAATAACCGCATAACTAAAAATACTCTTGCACATAAACATGAAAGACTCACGCAACTAGGGGAAACTGCGTTAATTACGGTGTCATAACCACGGAAAAAGCCGGCAAACCTCCCGCGCGCACGCGCCTACTCGGAAGAGGTGCATACGTGACTCGGAAAATTGTCTCACAACTAAGTCTCCGCGCGCCAAAGTTGCTGCAGCAGCCAGCAGTAGCATATAGAAATGCGAACGACTCGCCAGAACTGGCGTACGTACGCGTATGATATAACGTAACACGCGATCCCCGTGTGCCGACCGACCTTGCCGAGCTATAAGATACAAAACGATCTCTAATTATCGCGCCGGATCGTTTGCACGATCGCTTGCGATTCAGTAATGCGAAAAAAAAGTAAAGGATTCACGTGTAGGTACACGAACCGTTACGTATCGCGTCGCGACGGTGGACCTCGGTTTCAATGATACGCGAGCTCGCGGGTTTTCCGAAATTTCCTGGAACGCGTCGAGCGTCGCGATGGATTGACGTGCGTTGGACGATTATGGAATGGGTTCGCGCGAGCGGTTTATCATTCGGCCTTAGTGGTTTAGACGTGAATGGAAAAAACGTTTGATTCAGGGAAATTTTTGAATGAACAGTATAGTGGTATGTTGGTGATTTGTGTAAAGTGAATCGATTGTCTTTTGTTGGAAGAAAATGTTTGAGTAAATTTAGGGTTGCAAAAATACTAGAGACAAAAGTGACAGAGTTCATCTGATAAAGAAAATTCTATGAATATTGTATAATTAAGTATTTTCTCTAAATATAATGGGCTTTACCTTTTGTAATTTTCGTATAATTTTTACTGCTTGAGATATCAATAAACCCTCCGGCACCATGTGATGAGATATCTCACAGCAAATACACGTAATTCCCATATATACTATAGGTATCAATGGTGCAGAAGGGTTAATAAATCAGGATTAGTACATGTAATTTCCACTCAATATTTCAATTAATCTGAAAATTTGTATATCAATTTCTTATATGATTACAGATTTTAAAAGGAGATAATCAATTGTTGAAAATGTGTTTCTTTATCATTTTGTTCGCCTATTCCACTCATTTTGTTTATCAGACTATGATTACACGATCACCTGAGTTCACCAATGTAGGTTACATCGAAAATGTGCAACATTAAAATCGAAAGGATTTCCTTCGCGCACTCAACTTTTTATAAATCCTTTTCAAATTTGCGTAAACTACCATTGAATTTAGCGCTTGCTAGATGCTATTCAAATTGCGGTTAAAGAGCGTGGAGAGTACACTCACTGCAAACCAGTCTGGAATTTATCTGCCCGCGCACCAATTTGTCGACACTTTATATGCAAAGGCCACTGCCGTCGTCTTGTAACTTGTCCGATATACTGTTATTATAAAGCAGCACTCTCAGTGTGAATTTTTCGCGCGCTAATTCACGTTTGCATTCTTCGATTTGCATAAAAATTTGTCGGAACCGCCGCATTGAGTATTACTCGCAGGTATCTCTCTCACTCTCTTTCTTACAGTGTAATTAGATTGTACGGTGAGTGCAGTCGCGCCAAGGTAGGGAAAGGATTTATTACGAATTGACATTCACCTAGAAATGAAAGCGCGCTTTATCGTAATTAAGAGCAATTTAAAATGGTCGATTGAACAGTATCGAACGGTAGTGGCCTAATAAGATAAAGTAGCATTACTGAAATATCATTTTAGTAATAATTTAATTCTCGTTAATTAAATTTATAGATGTAGATGATCTTCATGCAGTGCATTTTAATAGAGATATTAAATATAGATTAGTATTTTATGGTAGGTCTAACAATTTTCTGTCCTACAAATAAATCATATTCGACATAATATATCAAGTACATTATTGAATATATTATAACGAATATTTTAATTGATCAACTAAAAACGAAATAATAGTTTAAAACTGAATAATATTAAATCAATAGTATTTTGGAATTAAAAGATTAACTTAACCTCTTTAAAAATGACCTTATCAAATAAATACTATTCGAAGTATCTAAAGGTACCTAATATAATGAAAAATCAGTGCTGAAGATCAATATGATTATCATCGTAAGATCTGTTTATTTTTTGTAGTTATAATTATACTACTTAATTAAGTCGGCCACTTTTTATGTGCCAAATTTTCATTGAATACATTTACACTTAAATAAAAAGAAGACGACTTGTCACTAAAATATTTTCTAGTTTCTTCTCCATTTTTTTCGTTGTTATATAATCTGAACTTGAATCTTGGCAAAAAATTTGTTGTTAACAGTATTTATATAAAGTAGGCACAACTAAACAGTAAGTGATTTTTCTTATTTCTGTAAATTATTACGAACACGTATCAACTCGTTAATGCCTTTATATTGTGTATACAATAACAAGCTGAGAATAATAAAAGATGCAAAACTTTTACGCGATTACGTAAAAAGACGAGCAAGGAGCGGGGACAGAACGCGATCGCAAACATTTGCATAACGGATACATCGAAGTCAACGCTATAGAAGTTTATTCATCGGAAACGAGACAAAGGTTTCTCTCGGCGTCTTTTGCTACGTCATACGCTGGTAACATAAGAATTTCCTCCTGGTAAAGTCCCTTAAACCAATTCTCGTTACATTTCGCGCGCGAGTGCGCATGAACCTTCACAATGACTCATTCGTGCGGTCCACGACACCCGGATTATTATGCCGCGCCCGTATTGAAATGAACGGTGCTCAAATTCTAGAATCCCTGGTTCGCTTTTCGAGGGCAATTATTTAATTGTGTCTCAAAAAAGACATTAAGTGTTTACAGGATATGAGAAATATAAGGATTTTACAGTATTGAGTGCAGCACGTTTCATTTTTATTTACTCTTGGTATCATTTATTACGTCAGACATTTGCGAATAATGAATTTCCAATGGAAACAAGTTCTTAAAGAACAATTGTATAATTAATAATACTGCACCGAGAGGAAATTCGGATAAACGTTACTATAAAAGTACTAGCATTAATATTGCAATAATAGGTATAACAAGGAAATATTTCATCAGCAAGTTAAATTATAACTTCTCATACTATCGATTTGTATAATTGTTAAACTTTAATTTTTATAATTGTCAGTTATTCAACTTCTTTGTTTAGTAAAGTAAATCAAATCAAATAAATTAAATGGCGCAAATAAATTAAAAAATTTATTTTCCAGACAAGATTCTTAAAATAACAAGATGAGACAATTTTTTATTTGTATCACTCCTACCACAATAATTAATTGTTAAGATCGTTACAGGCACTAACATAATGAATAGACAGAATTCAAAATATTTGGAATAAACAGTACTCAACTGGTATGGTATTTACTCTAAAATGTACATTATGTATTTTGATAAGTGTTTTTTGTAGTTAAAGTTATATGGTTTTTGTAATTTATTTTTAATTCAAACTTTTTCCTGAGGACTTCGAATAAAGAATTTGAAACATCGACCATTATACAAAAATCGAAGTTTTGTTCTACAACAGCATATATTTATAAATCAATTTTATTACACTTTGTACAGTATACTTTGTTTTATAAAATCGTTTAATACTGTTTTTATTATTATTCATGAACTTATTAATGAATGATTGAAAAGAAGGTTGTCGTCTAGAGCTCAAAATTTAAATTGTTTTTATTTTTGCAATTCTAAAAACAAAAGTGTGGATTATTTTATATTTTATTACAATTATATTATTATATGTAATAAATTATAATTATATTATACGTAATTATGATAAAATTACATAATTTTAGTACTTACTTTTAAATAATTAATTAGTAATTGTTACGAACTAACAATTATTAAAATATTAGAAAGAAAATGATAAAATGAACATTGTTATTATGGAAATCATGTACATACCCATACATTTTTGATAGTTTGGAATAATTCTCATGACTCTAAATAGTACTTGATTTATTTGGTTTTGTCTATCCTAATTATGAGAAACACTAGGGTTATAAAAGAATAATAAAGATACTAAGATAACATTGCGCGACGAATGTTCTTCCCCTCGACTACTGTTCTGTATAATATGCCATACTCAAGCATAATCTACTTTGTAATATAAAGAGATCACGTGAATATTGTATAAGAGATAACAGATTACCAGTTTACAAATGTCTGTGTCAATGTCTGTGACACTCACTTCAAACACAAATTATTACATGTACGTATACACAACACAATCACATAATTTTTTCTGTTGGTTGGTCAGCAATTGAAATTTCTATTACCTAACAGAAACTTATTTTATAAACGTTAATAACATTGATTTACACTATTTTAGTGAAATTTTCTAAGAAGTTTAGGTAAAGTCTTATACTACGTTAAAATAGTAACACAATTTATAATGAGAAATAATATCAATAATGCTAAATTTCTATTTACTGTATGTTGCAATTGTTATATATATATATATATTTACTACACATTTTTTCTTAATTTAGACGCTCTCTAAGATAGGCCAGATATAGTGTGGTAGCATCTTGTAGATTTAGTGGCTGTTTCTATAATTAAAAGATTTAAAAAAAGTTAATTCAATCGCAATCGTTAATAACCTTGTTAATCCGATGAAAGCGAGGATGAAAGATATGATATTTTATATGCAAGAATTAGTCCGTGATTGATGTTCCATATGATATTTATTACGAATTCTCATTTTCCTACTTTATTGCCGAGACAATATGATTTTAAAACCAAGTGTTTGCGGAAAATATATCTATAAAATACCAACATTTAAAACATTATCATTTTTCATAAAATTCAGTAGTGTTAAACATACTGGGATATAACTTCTGCTTACCAGATCTGAAAATATGATAGCTTAAATTATACATCTTCCTGTGAATACATCTACATTTAATTTTTTATTTAAACTGCTTTCTAGAATGAATTTCCCTTTCAGTTGGTGTTATTATTATAAAACCGGACATTGTTTCACCACACCACCTAAGCGAATAAAGAAACCACGTGCAAAGATTCTCTATAGCACACCTGCGAAGACTCGCAAAAAATGGCACTCTTGTCAAGATCGCACCTGACGTTCAACACACTCGTCGAAGCATTGATCTCCACTTCCTAATCCGCTCTTCCCAAAGCGGGAAAAAAAGTTTCGGCATTTTCTCCATTCTCAGCCGGCGGCATCAAATCGCCCGTGGCGGATGTCTTCCCGTGCCCTTGAAAATCGTCTATCCCGCTCCCGCCGCTTCTCCCGGCCTTGATGCGTCAATCCTCACGCGCGCAGGCTGCCGGCTTTTAAATGCGTATATATACTTACGTATGTATGATATATATTATATATATATAAAGCCGAGATCTCGCGTCTCTCGCGCGAGTCGCGACATTACATTTACGCACTTGGATCCGCTCTCGCCTCGTGTAGCTGGTACCGCGTAAGCGAGCATGAGCTTGACCTTGCCCGCGCTCTCGGAAGGAACGTTTTCCGAGCGTGTCCGTGTGCGCGTGTATTCGATCATATCGGTGGCCAGTCACCCAAAAACGAAATATTGTGAGATGTATGGCGCGTCGCGGTAATTGTGTTTCAGTTGCCGTTTTGATTATCTTCGCTGTAGGTTGATTCGCGCCCTTTTGCGTACATCTGACGAGATTGGAAGTGTGAGTCTTGGTTAGCGGAAGGAAAGTTGTAGTTTCGTAAGGTGTAGATTACGTGGCATTATAGTTTTATTAAGCGTGAATGATCAATTTGTCATTGGAAATGTAGTTCTTTTTAACGGTTACTTAGAAATTTGAAAATATAGAGATTAAAATATTTAGATAAAATTTTTCTACGCAGAAAAGGTTTAAGACATTAATTGAACATATAAACGAAATCTTGGAATATTCGCTCTTAACAAGGAATGAATTACATAAGAATTTAATGCCATTTTTAAAACTCGGTTGTAATACAAATTTTTGGCCTAGAAAATGTTTCTTAATTTATCAGTAAAATTGTTACAGATATTGAATTAATTCTTTTATGTCCTTGCTCTCATTAGCAATGCTCATCATTTCAAACATAATTCATTTTATTCGGGCATTCTATAGTAAGAGTGAAATAAAAACTGCGAATTCTTGACCTTTACCTATGTATACCGATGTTGCTTTTCTGAACTCGTTCACTTTTATGAAAGTCAGATACGTTTGCTCGTAAAGATAATCAATGGTTGCGATATTTCCTTTCATCCGATATTTCCACAAAACCTCCAAAATGTAATTTTTGAATGGCGAATTAAAAAAAATCTAATGAATTATTAACTTCCAACATTAAAAGAATTTGATGCAGAGGTTATATGGAAATTTCTATAAGCAATTATTAAAATAAAAAAATTTGTAAAAAGATATAAATATAAATATTTCTGATACATTTTTCTAACTGTATGCTATTATTAATATGAATCATAGTAAAGTAGCATAAATTGGTCGAAATAATAAAATCTTCTTCTCATAAAAATACAAGTTCAACAGACTTTATTTATTAAGCATTAATTATTAAATTATTAAATTTCATCGAAATGTTAATTCAAATTAAAGTTTACTCTATTTAAACTATATCATTTTTCAAATACCATATCTATTTTTGTTTATTATATATTATAAAAGTCAACTAAATTTAGATAGATTCATTAAAACAGTTTACGTAGTGCGTGACTTTTCCAATGTCACTTTTTAGGAAATAAATTCATTTCGAGGTCTAGGAAATAATTCTTGACTCTTTATTTGAATTTTCTTTACCTATCATTAATCTAAATCATTAATCTAAATTTGTGCATAGTCAATAGAAAGGGAAAGACGGAACATCGACTAGGTCTGGAACATTTTGGTTTCCTTGAATGTTGAAATCATCTAATAAGGTCAACGACTTCATTTTAAATCGTATATTTTCACGGTTAGCTACGAAAGATATATAGTATTGCATATTGATTTATTTATTTTCTTTTCTGCGTTTTGGACTTTATAACATTGCTAAAATTATATAAAATTTTACTGGAGATAAATAATTTGCAAAAAATTGTTTATTGGTACAAATGTTTCTAACTGAATACCATTATTCCTTGATTCAAGGTTTTCAAAAACGGGTTCATAAAAAAATTTCAATTTTATCTTACCTATGTCGTAACAGTATTGCTAAAGTTGGTCGACGTTTCGGTTCTCGATGAGAAGCCCTTCTCAAGACTTTCAATATAAAAGCTTTGATTACAAGTTCATAATTTTTTTTGTCGTATATACTATTTTTCACCTTTAAAATAAAATATTTTCGGATAGTATAATTATGTGATTGTTTATAGCACTTTTACAATCAATACATATTACTTCTGATTATGGTAATTTGAATTTGTGTATTATTGATATGTGCTCTTAGAGTAAAAGAATTCGTTTAAAACTGATTTAGCCATTTTTCAAGTCGTAATTCTTCGGGTATATGTATACTAGAGAATCGAAATGACGAGAACTACGCGTGCGTGTTGTTCACTCGCCTTTTTTTATTGAGGTTAATTTACAGCGCGCTTCATCGATGCATGAATATAGAGCAGTATTTTCAAAATTTAATAAATAAAAATAATACAAATAATCTTCTTTCATTTTATTAAGTCCATTATAAACATTTTTGTTCGTCTTTTATTTTTCCAATTTACATAAAATTATATCTACAGTTATTGCAAAATTTAGTATATTTCCATTAAAATCTAGTAAACGGTTTACTGCACTTTACAATAACTATACCTACTAATTTTTTACATAGTTGTATTTCATTAGTAAATACTAATTTTCTATGCGATTTGGATGTCAATATTATACGCAATAATATTGATCAAATGGTCCAGTTTTCATATTTTCGAAATCGGCTAATTATTTAAAGAATGCGCTGAGAAAAAAGGTGCTGAATCGTTATCATTTCACGAATCCTCACTTCATATATAAAATTTTTAATACAATATATATAACATAATACGGAAGCTGCCAAAGATAATTAGGTTTAGACGCAGTCGTCCTTCACATTTTATCGTGGCAAGTTTTCTTGGCACCGTTTAAGTTGATATAGTCATCAAGTTTCTTTAGTGAAGTGTCGCGGCGAATTAAAAGGGTTATAAGTTCTAATTGGTTCATAAATATGTCAGATATTTGAGATTAAATTTTTTTTATATTTTTTTCGTTCTTCCCAGAGGAAGCTTTGTGATAGTAATTTTTTGAGTTGTTGTAAAAACATGTTACAATTGTTTTCCGAGGTGTTAGGAATCAAAATACATGGTTTTTGAAAAATGTCTGTATGGATGTATGGATGTATGTATGTGTGTGTATATGTGTGTATACGCCTGGATCTCAGCTTCCACTCGGTCGATTGTAACCGGACAGGTCTCATTTTATTTTTGTGTAATAGCAGGTCAAAAATCCGTTTTTCATTGAGCCGATACGTTTTTGTTTTATTTCGAATTTTCGATTTTCTCAAAATGTATTTTTGCTCTTTTTTAATGATAGAATCGAGATATTTGAATCGGATAGATATCAGTCGAAGGAGAATTAAAATACCTATATTTTCTAAAAAAAAGTTTCTAGCTATCACCGTTCTTTTGTTATTAACAAAAACTTTTTTTTTTTTTGTAAAAGCTTATAACTCCCAAATTAAACGGTAAATTTTTTTGAGAAAAATCATGAGAATGCAGAATCTAAATAGCTATAATCTGTGAAAATTTGGATAATTCTTTTCGTTAGTTTTTGAAAAAGAAATTGAAAAATGAAAAAAAACGAGTTTTGTATGTCCAACGATTACAAGAGTAAAATTGACTTAATCGCTTCAAAATTCCTTCTAGAGATAGATTTTGGATAGTTATCGGTCGAGTTCGTTGGACAAAATGATTGGTCAATAAATTTCAGAGATATTTGAGGTTAAATTTTTGTAACATTTTTTTGAAACCGTAATTTCTTGAGACCTGCTCTATGTATCGAAATCGGATTGATAGCATTCGAAAGAGAATTAAAAAACGTGTTTTTTTAAGCTTATAACTCCCTAATGATGTTATTCTCTCTTTAAAAAGTTATGGATGGAACCTGTCCTCACAATAAGACTGTTTTTATTGGTTGTTGTAGACTCATTTGATTGGTCTATGTAGTATAGGCGTCAAAATATAATATGCCTGAATTTTCAAGATTGAATTCTTGAGTTTAAGTATCCAATACTTCTGAATAATTAAAATAGTATAAGAAATATTTCATTATTTTATTTATCAAACTTATATTATTATCGTAGAATGTAAACACAAAAAACTTTCAATTTGTAACTAACCTCAAAAACCAAAAAAATAGATAAATAATATGCGCGAAGTGCTTTCAATTTAGCTATAGTATATTATATGTTATGTTATCTCTCCCTCCCTTCCTTTCGCTTCCTCTCCCTCTCTTCTGCTATCTTTCTCGCACTCTCTTTTTTCCTCTTTCCCTCCCCTCTCTCTCAACATCCGTCAAACTGAATAGCAAAAACTTTAATGAGAGCTTAAATATTTTTTTAAAACAATCAACACGTTTTTTAAAAGCTAATTTTTTAAGTACAATTCTTCGAATCTCATCTATTCAATAAGCACTCTCTACAAATGATAATAATTTTTTCATGGTTGTACAAATAATCATATTATTAATATAAAACTTTCTACAAAAGAATAAAATAAGGCAAGTTATTGTGTTTTCTGTATAATATGTAGAACTCTCCCTCCCTCCCTTTCTCTCCCCCTCCCATTTCCCCATCTTACTCTATGCCTCTTTCTCGCTCTTCTCCTTCTCCCTCTTTCTCTCTTTCTTACCCTCCTCCATTCTCTCTGCTTCTATCCAAAAGAATATCATATTTTAAAACAAACATATGAACGAAGTGGAATCAATTAATATATTGACAAGTACATTTTTGTAACAACAATTATAGGAATTATGAAGTTATTTAAAAAAAATCGTATAAGTACTTCTAAAAATAAACTCATGAAAGTGGTGGAATCAATTTTGTGCAGACAAGTACATTCTTATACTAAAGAGATCATAATAATTTAAAACAAACACATGAAATAAGTGGAATCAATTAAGTATACAAATTTGTATAAGAAAATAATTACATCTAACATGAAATATTATAAATTACAAATACCTAAAAGTATAATTTTATAAATACCAAAAACCATAATTCGAACACAACATGGTGAAAAATTTTTGAGTAAATATTTTCTAAGTACAGATCATAAGCATTTTCTGACTAGCGTTAATTAGCGCGCTACGCGTGCCAATGCTCGTCTTTTGTCTCGCTCTTTCCAAAATTCGAGCTGTACTCGATTATTCGATTATCATTTGGGGACAGAATAGATTATCTCTAAT
>UXGD01003573.1:0-19904 GCA_900474315.1 Torymus auratus | reverse complement strand
GGGAGGGAGGGAGGGAGAGAGAGAGAGAGAGAGAGAGAGAGAGAGAGAGAGAGAGAGAGAGAGGGGTTGTTACTTTTCATCCCAACGTAAACAGTGTTGGATCAATGAATCGAATTTATTATAAAACATCAAATTTCAGAAAGAAAACAAAAACATTCTCAATGCCTATTTATGTTTTTGTTTTGGATATGTAACGCGTTGATCAGTGATTATTTTTTGTTTTGACTCCGCACTGCTCTGAGGGTATATAGACAAAGCCACGGGCCGTGTATGAAACAGAAAAAATTTACACGATTGTTGAACTGTAAGACTTTGTCTGATTAATGAAGGTAAAAATTGTAGTTTCTGTTTTATATCATTTGTATGATTGTGGTACTAATTTTGTAAAAAAATTATTTAGTTTGGAAAGGTTGACGAATGCATCCAACGAAACGTTGCGTACAATTTAGGGGGTTTTTATTTTGAGACCGATTGGCCGCTGATAATTGACTACAATATATCATATTAAGAAAAAGCTAATTTTTCCAATAGGTTTGAATATGCTATTAGTTGTTTGTTTTTGTAATCAATTTTTATGCCTATTTACTCGATTTTAAAGCATTAAACTTGTGCCATAATTCAAAGTATCATGGCCTTTTACTACTCATAAGTTACTATATAAAAACGATCGACTTTTATAGAGAAAGCATTAGCAGGAACAGCTAGATGTTCCCAAACCTCTCATACGAGTTCTCCAGTAAAGAATGGCTTCAGACAAAAAAATTAGTAAGAGCAAAATTTCAACATTTTTATATCTTACAAAAGCGTGCGTAATATTAACGACTGATATCTTTACAGGCCAGAATATTTTGAAACGATTGTAGATGCATCAATTTGTGAACATCATATATGTAAATATTAAAAACGTCATATCATGATCAAGGATCGTAAATTAGTTTTTTTTTTTTATTTTTATTAATTATAATTTATTTTTTAACATACATTATAATTAAGCTCGAACAAAAAGCGATGATCTAGGTTATACGTATTTAAGAGGGTGGCTTCTGACGCCAGAATCAGATAAAAAAAATAAAAATAATATAATATATAGACACAGTATTTCTTATACAATAACCTAAAAAATATTGTCTGTATCCTCATTTTACTCAGACATAGCATTTTTAATTTTTGAGATTGGCGTAACATTTTGAAAAAAGTATTCCATGGATTTTTATGGGACAACCCTAGCAAAAAAATAGTGAAGATGATTGAATAAAAGTGAAGAAAACAGTTATTCACTGCAGATAACTGCAGAAAAATGTCGGTATTGAAACAAAGACAACAGTTATCTACAGTTCTCTTCAGTTATATTCAGTTATTAACTGTTATGTTCAAATTCCAAACGCAAAAAAACTAAAAACATTTTTGTCAATTTTTCTTCACTTTTAAACAGTTTAGAACTATTTTGTTCGTTTATTAATAGTTAATATAAGTTTTCTTCAGTTATTAACTGTTATGTTCAATTACCGAATTAAGTTGTATATAGAAAAATTTTCCAAAATTGTTATTACATTTATTAACAGTTTTCGTCCATCTATAACTGTTGTCATCAGTTTTATTCAGAATAAAACTGTTATTTTCAGTATTTTACTGATTTCTTCGCATGCACATAAATTTTATAATATAAAATTTTCTTTAATATTACAAATTCTTTGCATAATCTTACACTATTTTTTGCACAATCTTTGAATTCAAAATGAAAGACACTTTACCGGTAATTTTTTGAAACCGTTTTATATATTTACAAGTAATACCTACTCTATAAAGTGTATTATCAACCCAATAAATTCACGATTTGCCAGTACCGCGCAATATCACCCTAATAACACAAAATATTTCAAAAGATTTTTTTATTCATGTTAAAATATTTTATTAACATAGTTTAAAGAGATCAACTGATAAGATTTTTTTTATCGGTCTCACAGTCTTATAAATTAAATTAATATTAATATTAATGGCAGTCAGTTTGCCCTTATATATAATCACCCCCCGTAGAATCTGAAATGAAAACTTAATTAAAACCTGCATTATCTGACTGCCATTAATATTAATATTAATTTAATTTATAAGACTGTAAGATCGATAAAAAAAATTCTTATCAGTTGATATTAGATTACAGTCGACATAAGTAATATTATTTAGCGAGTTTAAAGATATGTTTAAAATATTTTGTTAGATAGATTTTATTGAAAATAATTTAAAGCTAGCAGTAAAACCTCGCTCGCTGACGCTCGCTCAGCATATAACTGCGTTTTCGTGGAGATTTTTCAGGATTTACATGAAAATAAATTATATGGTTTTAACACAGTATAAATGATTTAGTTATCATTAATTTTATCAAAACTATAGTTTTAACTTGAATATATTATTATAAACAATAATTAAAATTCCAATGGTTTATAAAGAAACAATAATTATAGTTGTATGTTATGATACTATATTTGTTATTGAATTTTATGTGTGTGTATGTGTGTGAGTGTGTTGTGTGTTTGTGTGCGTGTGTGTATATGAGTGTGCGTTTGTGTGTGTGTGTGTGTGTTTGTGTGTGTGGGTGTGAGTTTGTGCGTGTATGTGTATGTGAGTGTGTGCGTGTGTGTTACTTCCGCATAAAAATGAACTTAAAATAACATTTGAAACAGTTCTGAATCAAGATAATTGATATGACTGTGGGATATTTTGTATAGTATTTGTTATCTCTCTAATTTACAATGTTTGCCCATGTGGATTAATTTTGATATTAAACTTATGGGAAATATAATACTTGTACGTTGACAATTTTTCCGGTTTCTAAAAATTATTTTAATAATAATTTATTTATTTCTAATCATACTTCTTTGATTCGAAATATTATTCATAATCAACAGTTTTTACAATTCCAATTAATTTTCATAATGTTAATTTTGAAATTCTTGAACAAAATAAGATAAATTATTTTGCTAGCCAACAATATTTATTATTTCAACTATATAATGTAACTAAAAAAGATTTACTAATAAAAACTAATAAAACTTCTTTGAATAATTTGCAACAAGTGATCTTTAATGATACCTTAAAGAAATAGTACATTGGGCAACTAGGGAGGTAAATTGACTTTTTCTAGCGAGGATGATGATTGAGCACGAGTGATAAACGAGTGCTCAAAATCATCATCCGAGTCTGAAAAAGTCAATTGCTCCCTTGTTACACATGATACTTTTTTTAATAAGTGCAGGAATAGGACCTTTTTTTGCATGAAAAGTGAATGGGAGATCGGGCATACCGAGTCGTCATATAGCGAGAGGCTAAGAACTTTTCCTCCCGCTACAACGGGAGGAAAAGTAGGAACGGGCGGAAAAGACTTTTCCTCCCGCTGCAGCGGGAGGCCTCGCCAAACGCTCGAAAAGTTAGATCTTCGATACACTTTTCTACGCAGAAAAAGAGCCTTTTTCATGCATGTGTTAAAAAAAGGTGCTTTTTTCAAAGCAGTAACTTTAAACCTACTATAACGAAAAGTAGTATACGCTCCACGGGAGTAAAATTGGTCAGCCCACATCTCGTATTTACTGCAATTTACACGAGATATGGAATGTTCAAGTTTTTTCCTCCTTAGGTGCGTAATATACTATTTTTCCCTCTTGGAGCGGAGAAAATAGTCCATTGTGCATCAAGGGGAGAAAATAAGCTATTTCTAGCGAGGGCGAGGTGTTCAGTACGAGTCGGAGTCAAGGGTGACGAATTTTAGGATAGTTGTGTTAAAAAGTCTTATATTGCACTCGTGTTGACCTCGCTTCGCTCGGACAACAACTCTCGCGCATGTAGCACACACCCCACCTTATTCCCTTGGTGCATAATATACTATTATCTATGTTTAAAGTTGTATGATACATTACATTACGAGCTTATACGTAACGCATATGAAACTTAAACGTGTAGAAATCGCAATTATCTTTGCGAGGATGTATCTACCAAACGAAGAACGATGTCACGCTGCCGTTTCGTAGAAAGCTAGCTTATTTGGCCTTGAAAAACATATCTAAACTTCACGAAAAAAGGTGGGGTTTTTGAGAAATTCATTTTTGAAAAAAAAAAAAAAAAATCGTCCCAATACGATTATTTGGGCAAAAATTACGGCCATTTGAAAAAAAGCGTATTTTCATTTTCGAAATAAAGCTTTCACAATGTAATTTTTTATATCATGCAACAGGACTCCAAAATGTTTTTTCGGCAAAAAGAAAAAATAATGAAATTTTATGTAGAATATGACCTCTAGGTTTCAAAAAAATCGAAGCCTTCAATTTCTTTTGCTCGTTGAATCCATTTAGAATGGGTGAATGGGCCATGTATAGTACAATAGTATGTACTTTATTTATGCATGCAATACACTCTAACCTCAAAATCATAACTTTAATATGATTATTCGGCTCTCGTGGTATAAAATACGGTTCGAAGCTGGTGCGTAAGAAGATGTTTACCTCATATGACGTTTTTCGCACGAGCGACGCTTCGCTCGTGCGAAAAACGTCACATGAGCTAAATCATCACCTTCCGCACCCGTATCGAAATGTACTATTGTGTTAAAAGCATGATTTTCGGTGTTTATGAAATTATATTTTAGATTTTGCTATGGTGACTTGATATTTTCATTACAGAATAAGATTTTATAACTGAAATGCTACCACTCTCTAGGCGGTTTTACGAAAAATTTATCAATTTTCATTGAATTACCTGAAAAAATGCTTTTCTCTCCATAAAAACGTATATTAAAAATTGAATTCTGAAAAAAAATTTTCTCTGAGGTTCCCCTGGTGACCTACTTAAAAAAATAACAATACAAAACTGTAAGTTGGTCCTTTCTGTATAGGAATTTTTCTTTTTTCTCACTTATCGACTTCGCTAATTTGCAGCATCCACCTTAATGAATCAAAACTATTACAACACATGACAAATTTGTAATCTTTTATCTCAGGGAAATAATATTTGTATTTATAAATAAAATTTTAATATGTTACAAAGTATAACGCACGTTGTGTGTGCTATGTTTTCGTTTAACATGTAAAGACGAGTATAAAATTAAGCATTATTAAAGAGCCAAGAAAAATATCTAATACTTTGTGCTTCAATTTGACATCATATTGCAATGATTTTCATAAAATAAAAATAAAAAAGAGGGTAATAAGAGCGTTTCGCAATTCTGAAATTAGCCATATGTGGTGACCAATATAAAGAGGCCGATAAATTCGTTGAACAATACTTGTTACTATTCGATATTATATCGCAATGCTTTAATAAGAAAAGATAAGGTATATTTTTATCAATAACTTTCGTTTGTTTTTAAAAAGTAAAAGCTAAGTACGTTTTTTTTAATAATATGAACAAAGCCAAATGGAATTAAAAACATTTCTGAAAGATAGTGACGTATACAGACCCTGTGAAATATAAAGACTAGCGAACTCCAGGCATGCTTCGAATATCATGAATAGCACGACGCAGTATATAAACTCGACTGCCTCTGTGCCAATCCCTTTATAAACCGACAGTGTACACACACGTAACCGCACGGGTATCGCAAATCGTGTTCCAGGTACACATGGCTGCCGGAGGACGAAGAATTACCCAAGATGGAAAAGCCGCGTCCAGTCCTGCCGCCTACGGTTTCCCAGCAGCAGCAACAAATTCTGCCGGCGGCGCTGCTCCAGCAGCAGCAGCTGCAGCAGCAACAGCAGCAACCGCAAATAACGAAGCCGAAGCACGTGAGCTTTGCGCGATCGCACACACTGACCTCGTTTGACATGCCGCAGGAGCGGCTGATCGACTCCCAGCCGACGGTGCACACCTCGATGGCCTCGGCCTTGGGAATGGCGCATCCTTACCCTCAACCCGAGCCTCAGCCGCCTCGCATTCTTGTCCTCGGTGAGTTCGTGCGCGCCGCCGCCGCTGTGTGTAGGCCTCCTCACAACATCATGAGATTATATATATATTCTTTTTTTCTCCTTGAGTATACACGCGCTTTACTTTGCTACCGCTACATGAGCTGCTACCCTTAAATTAACAATAGCCTACAACTTGATGCTTCTATAAATGAATTTCTTTGAGAATCGATTTATTTATATACTCGAATCATGAAAAAATTTAACTTTGAAATCAAAGTTACTACAACTTATTCAAATACAGATCATGAGAAAATTCTTGTCGGTACACAATCGCATTGATGAAATAACTATAAAATAAAATGTAATTGTAAATTCAAGTTTTCTAATAACTTTTTAATTGTTTATCCATTTCAAACTGTTTTCTTGGTAGTTTCAAAAAGCACTTTATAATCTAATGAATATGTATAAAATTAAAGACTGTACATAACACAATCTAAAAAAAAGTTCTTGTTTTAATTTAAATGAATATCGCGTACTTTTTTATCAAAATCATATTAAAAGTGAATTAAAATGTGTACAAGGTTCATTTTGAATTTATTTTTTCAAGGCTGTTTTAAAATTCTTTGTCGGCAGTTCCTGTTTTACATAATGTTATTTACATCAGATTTTAGTATAGTCTTTAGACGTTTTTCCGTATGGTATCGGCCAAGTTGATTTCAATTTTTTAAACATTCTTATATGTTCGATTTAAAAAAAGTAATGATAACTATACCGATAATTATGATGGATAGAATATGATTTGTTAAACTCTGTTTATATAATACTCATAAGAATTTGGCATATATAATTTTATATAATTTGTAGAAAAATAATTGACCAGTGATAAGTCGGGAAAATGTTTCATGTCACATCATACATTGCGAGTTTCTCAGTAAAAAATAGCTGAGTTATAGAAGCGCGATTTGTAAAGTAAATTTTTCGTTCGTCCCCAGCAAGCACTGTCTTTTACGAGTTCGTGTACTTGTTCGTCTGCGTTATTGGTATAGCTTCCTGAAAGCGCGCAAACATGATTAGCTCTTTACCCCGGAACTTTGCCATCCAGCCACGAAAGATCTAATCCTCTTGCTCGTTCTTCTTCGCCTGTGCAATGCAGAAAAACAGCCAAAGCGCGGCACGATGAAGGCGCAGGCGACGCAGACGGAGGTGCCGATGCGGGGCCGCGTGGCACCGGTGACGCTGAGTCCGCGCACGATCCACCGCGTGAAGATGGTGTCACAGGGCGCCCAGACGAACGGCATCCTGAACGGGCGCAAGCTGACCAAGAGTTACTCGGAGGCAGGCCAGCTGGGCACGCCGCTGGGCAGTGGGCCTCTTGTCAAGGAGGAACCCATTGAGCACGAGCCTCTGCAGCGCACGCAGAGCGAGGAGCCGCCGAGGTCGCCGTTCATGGTGGACACGCCGCCACGCTCGCCCGTCATCGGAGACGAGCAGTTGCTACTCAACGGCGACGTGTCACTGCACGAACGACAGGTTGCTTATATTCTTAATCCTCCTTTCAACTGTTATAATAAGTAAATTAGAATTTACTCTAGTCTTTACAGAGCAAATGAGTAATATTTTTACAAATCTAATATACTTATAAATAAAACATGTGATCTTTGTATATTTACTTCATTAAATTCTCATCGCATACTAATTATACTCAACTTTCGTTGATGATTTTGAGTTATACTAATGAACTACTGTGTGTATTTATTGCTGAGTAATTTAAAAAAACGGTTATTTCATTCTTTTTCATAATAAAAGATTGAAAAGCTTTCTCCTCGCGGGACAAGTTTTTTTATTAGTTTCCGACATAATATATGAAGGCAAATGTAGTATAGAAAAAGCCTTTTCTCGAGATATAACTTTTCATGAGATGAATTCTTATATTTTACATATTTCATGCATTTTCTGGGTTTATTAAAATTATATTCATTTCAATAAAATACTTAGAAATATTAAAAAATTTACTTTAAAGTAAGTTTAGATAGAATGTAAATGAAATTTGTACTTTGGTTATGTAGTTTTACTAATTTAGATGAAATCTTGGGAAAACTACGCTCGTATAGTTTTAATGTCATTGGTTAATACGGGTTAGGCGGCAAAAGAGGTGACAAACGTTGTTAGGCTAAAGTTTAGCACAGGCGACTCACCATATTTTCTCTTGTTAGACACAACTATAAAATACTTTAATTAAAAAACTAGACAAAGATTTACTTTACAAAGACCTTGTAGTATATCAAGTCATTTGCTGGGAATCCTGTAAAAGAACGCGTTGAAAAAGATTGGCTTTCTTAACCAACGTTACCCAAGTGATTGATGTAGCCCGTATTACACGTTCCCGCATTTATTCTATCCGGTCTGTAAACGCCAGCTATCCATTAGCGCTTAGGTGTAGGCTTGTTCATTTTTAAATTGGGAATAAAATGCTCTTCGACAAAAACGGAATTTTGCAATAATGAAAAAGTGGATGATAATAAACAATCAAATAAAAGAAAATTTCTTTTGTCTTGTTTTGTATTTAAAAATGAAAGAAAATCATAATCTATAGGACTTACAAATATATAAAACTAAATTCTTTATTTCTGATAAAAATACAACAACTCGAATCGTCGATACTTTAATACGCTCGCGTTCGGGAAAAAATGAATTAACTTCGTCTGATGCATAAATAAAAAAGTGCTTAAGAAGTCGAGGCAAGGCTTGTTCGGCAAAGGTCGCTGAATGAAGAATAATCGGTGCAATTATGCGCACGCAGGGCAAAAAGAAGGAATTGGAGCTGGACGACCAGGAGATCCTGATAGATTTCAAGCCGGCTCCAGTCTCACCGGACGCGCGCGTCCTGCTAAACGAGATGGCCCAACCGTACCGGCGATACGTCACGCTACAAAAGACCCTCTCCGACGGCGAGATCCAAGTTGAAAGGCGCGAATTGATCGGCGAAGCTGGCGAGCCGAGCTACCCCCACACATGCCGGCGCAACCATCAAGACCCCTGGAACCGGAAGCTGCGTGCGCCCGTCCAATTCTCCTCGACGCCTGAGGACCTCTCGCTCCTCAGGGTTACGTCTCCCCCAGATGACCATAACGACGAGGTGATTCTCTCCCCCCATCTCTCTTCCACTCTCGTCCCCCAGCCTTTTCCGCCTTATCTTCTTGTCCGAGACCTCTCTCCACTCGCCTCTTCCCCCTAGTCTTTCAACTCCTTTTCTCGCTTAACGCTGATGGAGGGAATTTTTAATAAGATGTTTTCGTTTATTTTTAGACATACCCTTTCTTTAGCAAATGTATAGGTATAGATACTCTTCCCCGATTAGAATCGTTATAATGACATTCAAGTTTATTGGAAAACGTAAATTGAATTTTTTAAAGTAACTCTTATAATTTATCATTACAGTTAACAAAAAAATCTTTCTTCAAGCTTGAATTATACCTATGTAAATAAACTGCTTTTGCTACAATTGCACGTTTAACATTTATTTTTATATTATATAAAAATTCAAATTTGATGAGTCAATCCATTTATTTAGGAAATTTTAAATTTCTACGCGATTTCTGCTTTATTGACGTCATGATTTTGATTTATTTTGTTAATTTCTACATATACATTTGAAAAGCAATTTTCTAGATAGAGTTTTTGTACAAACGGACGCTCTAAAGTTGATATTTGTCTAAATCTAAATAAATGTTAAGAAATTAATGAAATAAATAAAATCTTGGCGCTGATAAGTTAAGAGTTGCGTTTATATTTGGCACTCCCTTAAACATGAGAATTGTATATAGTTAAATTGTAAATTCATTTATACTATATCCAACATCATCTTAATACAAATATCAATGAAAAGAGTAATATAAATTGTGGACCTTTTTCTATGTAAGTATATTTTCCGTTTCTAAGCAAACAATATCATACTCTTATTACATTATAAAATTCGTCCACTTATATAATTATCTAAAATCGCTTATTATTACACAACAAAATTATAATAAATAAACATTGAATACATTGTTATCCCGCCATCAAGCATAACATCGTTTGCATCTCATTTATAATTAACTACGCTCCAACTGATCTCGTCGAGAATAATAATGTAAACATCATTTTCAGGAGTTCCACGAAAACCTCGTGCGCAGAGGTCTGTTTCGAAAACGAAGCGTGTCCCTTGAGGATGGCGTACAAGTTCTTTCAGCAAGTGAATACATCCTACCAAGGTCTCTCCCTACGTCACCGACGTCACCTACCTCAGCTACAGGTTCGAATGTGCCTTTTTTATTACCCACATATCCGCCCACAATCCTGCTCCTACGATATTATCGCCCGTTATCGCCTCTTGCCGGGTTGGAATATTTTTATTTAACGTTACACCTTTATTGCGTAGATTATGTCAGGTAGTATTAATAGATATGAAAAAAAGATCGAGAGTAGGTTGTAGGTATTACGGTAAAATGAACTTTCTCGCTTCTTTTTCCAAGGTGAATGCCTACAGATTATGGTATGTCAGATTATAAAAGGAAATGCATGTACATTTGGGAAGTAAACCGTAAGAAAAAGAGCGATAAATTTATTTTCGTTTTCTTCAAGGAAATTTAAGAGTAAATTACAATAATGCTTAATAAAATAGCATATAAAAATCAATCAAAGAAAATTAATTTTCTAAAGAATATAAGGGGGAAATTTCATTGTGGTGTTTTAAATGATAACCGTCATCATTTTTGTTTGATAATCTAAAAATACCAAAATTATAATTGTTCTATTTATTGCACGTATGTACATATTACTTCGTAAGAAACTCGGGCGTAAAATTTATCATTTAAAAAGGAATCTTGATGTAGAAAGCATTCATGGGAGTTTTTGTTTAAAACACTGTTTTCGATTGCCAAATTTATATATTTTTTCAACACATGCATGAAAAAGGTCCCTTTTCTGCGAAGAAAAGTGAATGAAAAATCAAACATTTCGAACATTTCGAGCGTCTATCGAGCCTCCCGTAGTAGCGGAAGGAAATGAAAATAAGCTTTTCATGCAAAAAGAGGCCGTAATATTCCTGCACTTATTAAAAAAAGTACTATGTGTAATAAGGGAGCAATTGACTTTTTCAGACTCTGATGATGATTTTGTGCACTCGTATATCACTCGGGCTCAATCATCACCCTCGCTAGAAAAAGTCAACTTTGCTCCCTATAGTTGCACAATATACTATTTCTAGGTACCAGATACATTATATTTTTTCCTAATACATGTATAAGTATTCTCAAGATATTGACGCTCACCCATGAATATTTTGACCAAATGATATAATTGATAACATTATTATTATTCATTAAAATAAATAATTATTTTACCTCCCCTGGTTGCAATGGAGGGAAAATAGTAACAATTAAATTTATCTGACGGAGTTACGATTGCTTTATTAATATATCTTACAGAAAACTTTGTAGATTAATAAGAAACTATGTAACTTTTTAACAACAGGAAAATTGAGAAAAATTCATAAGATCCTTGAATCTACCTTTCTATCATAAGAAGTCAAGCAAAAGATATTATAAATGTCTATCATAAAACTTCTTACATGTAATATATTATATTTTGGTGGCTTATTGAAAATATTTACCGACTCTCACAATATACCAGACAAATTATTTAATAAATCATTATGTTTATTGAAAAAGTGTTTGTTTTTTACGTAACCCATAAACATTAATTTATGCATGCTTCTGAAAAAACCTTTGGCTAATGTTTAAAAAAGTTTTCTATAAGATAAGTGCAATACTATTACACGGTTTATTAGAAAAGTTGTTAAACCCTTA
The DNA here is from genome assembly GCA_900474315.1 of Torymus auratus. Taxonomy (NCBI): domain Eukaryota; kingdom Metazoa; phylum Arthropoda; class Insecta; order Hymenoptera; family Torymidae; genus Torymus; species Torymus auratus. The sequence goes on along the minus strand of UXGD01003573.1, from coordinate 8,167 downwards.
ATCAGCGTGAGTCATCCAAACATTAAGTAAAGCATCTACAGTTAGCCAGAGTTTGAAACTAAAACTGTCCTAAAAGCCGCAAGTAATAAAACCTTATCCCTCGCCGGCATGTACACATGTACGGGTGACTAAGCTGTGGCATTCTCTGACCGTTTGTCCAGCAGTTCCATCCAGAATTGGGCGAAGTTCTCGAGAGGCAGGGCACGGAGTCACGCGGCACTTCCTGCACGCAGGCTGCGCGGTGCCGTCGCCTTTCGCCTCGAGCGACTCGTTGGCGAACGACGCAACGCGGGACCACAGCGACGGCATCTGGAACGAGTCGCAGGCGACCGTCCTGCAGGCTGACTCGGTCGCCGTGCTTACGCCCTCCTCAAAACGCCGCCACTTGCTTATTCTTCAGCACCAGCAGCGCTCCTCGATGGACACCGATGCCCTCGACGCCGAGGACGAGATGGACGTTTACCCGTCCAGCCCGAGGATACGGCTCGAGGCAGCCACTCCCGTCACCGTTACTCCTAGGTAAGCGAATTCACCGTAAGATCACTGAAGTCGCGAGTGTGGATTGATAGAGATATCAGTAACGATTTCAGCGCCGAACCGACGTTCCCAAGCACAAACGGCAGGCCCCGGATAGGCTTTTTGCGCCGCAGTCCAGGGCCGCCGCTATCCCAGCCGCACTCTCAGTCCTCGAGCGAATTTGGACTGAGCCGCTCAGGCACAACTGACATAAGCGAGACTTCGACGACTGACGACTATATCACTGCCAACACCTCAACCGGTACAGGGACCACAACCGGCACGACGACAAGCTCACTAACGAGGCCCCCCTATATGTCCACGGGTCCAGCCGCACCCACCTCAGCTACTGCCACCACCGCGGACGGAAGCTCCTTCGAGAGTGCTAGCTCGATATACAGCCTGGCCAGGAGCGAGGTAATCTACACTTTATTAGCCATGCCAGTTAAATTTCTCAAATATACAAATAATTCAGTCATGACAGACATTCTAGTTATTCGTTAGAAACCATGGCATCCGGATGACTTATTCTTTGGGATTATACGGTATACCTTTTTGGATGACACAAAAATGGAGGGAGCCACAGTCGCACGGTCTCATACTTTGAAAATATCAAGTACATTTTCAGTATTCTCTGAAACTTTAATTTGCTTTATTCAAAATCCAAAAGTTTTAAATCTGTCAAAAGTTATTCCAATATAATAATGAAAAATATTTCGATCCATAATAATATATTTTCATACGATTTCATTGCCAAGTTTTGAATTTTAGCACAACTTGAGGCGTGCTTTAAATTTTTTTGAACATTTTTCCTCTACTTTTGTAAAGTATTAGACCGTGCGATTGAAGTACCTCGCCTAGTAAGCGAAAGACGAACTTCTAGATTAGTCTAATCTAGTCACCTTTTCTGACTTTTAAATCTTTGCACATAGTATAATAATACGCAGTATTTTCTGTAGAAATTCATACAAAATTTTTCTGTGGGCGAAATCTTCGCATTAAAAGTTTCACAATATTTTTAAGAAATCGTAGTTTAGCACATCAACTGTTTATGTCTTTGAAAATTTCATTAAAAAATAGTTTGTCCACACTCCGTACAATCATATGAGGGCGGAAATGATATATACGCCTGAGTTGCATACAATATTTATTGCCCGGGTATGAGTCAAATGCGTGTGAACGGTTCGATTTCTAAGCGTAACATACTTTATGCACATTTTTATTATTTCGCGACACGTATGCGAAAAAGTAAAGTTTACGATCAGAAATTGCCCCTTTACAAGCGCACTTTATACGCACTCGGGCAAAAAATTATTTTTCGCACTTGTAGGCGTAGTAAAGTACATCGATTTGATCATTTTTGCGGATGTACAGTGGGACAATTTTACGGTCGGAGGGCATAATGATGTCCTTTATGCCTGTAAAAACTGATCGATTCGATGTACTGTATGCCTGAGAGGGAATTTTTTTTAATTTTTTTTTTGTATTATTTTTACAATTATCTTAGATAACATGTCGGAATCTGTCAAATTTTCGAAATTAATTCTATTTATTTACAAAAATGAGTAATAATATTCTTATTTTGAAAAATAATTTGTATTTTACTTTGGAAAGTATGAAATCAGATAAAAATATTAATAGTAATTAAACAATAATTACATGTTTTTGAAAAAACGTGAATTTTAAAAAGGTGAACCATGCTCTTACAAAACATAAAAATATATAACATTGCTTGTACAGTATTTCGACATTTGTTAATGACGAGAAAGGTAATTAGTACACGTGACAACACTCAGCGCGCAAACTAGACCGCACGAAAATAGTACACAACGTGCGCAAATGTCCCGCGCATAATCTAGTCGGGAGAAAAGAAAAATCGAGCGGTGTACAATTGATCCCGCGCAACATCCGCGCATGTGCGACTTACACGAATTACATGCATTATGAATTTGATCTTCCAAGCGCATGGACGTGCATTTTCGCAGCTCCCGAAAGTCAAGCTTTACCAAGTGAAAAATCAGAAAAACTGCGTATTTATACTTGTCGCATTCGTACACGCGATTCGCAAGCTAGCTGCGCGATGAACTTTCTGAAGAGTTCGATACCCTGCATAAAATCGGCACCGAAATTGCATCGACAGGCCGTACTGGAGGAGCCAAGTAGTCCGCATACGCTTAAGGACAAGTCGGATTCGCCGTACAGCATTCACCAACAGCCGGCCGCCTCGCCGGCCCGCTCGTCCAGTAGCAGCAGCAGCGGCAGCTACGACCTCGACGACGCCATGCCCGAAGCCACTCGCGACGAGGCTTTCAAGTCCGCGGCCCACAGCGTCCAGGCCTCGGCCGCCGAGCAGGAGATTGACGTGAGTTTATTTTTGCACCTCTTTAAGAGCTGCGCCAGTTCGCCCGTGCTTTTTCAGCGCAAAATGTATAACGGAAAGCAGCTTTCAGCTCGCGTTGGCTGTGAGATTGTTTTCGACCAAGACTATCGAATTGTAAACAACGCCTGACCAGCCTTTTATTTTTAGATTTCCATTCAAATATATTTATTGTGTTTTATACCATCCAAAAGAATAGATTTGAAAAAAAGGTGATTTCAACATGAACCGTGTGACCCCTGCCAATAAAATAACTAGATGATATTATCTTATAACTATTCGATCAGTAGATTATTTTCAAAAATAAAATCGTTACTAGACACAAAGCTTATATTTTTCACCTAAAATTAGCGGACTTATAGAACCAAACCACAATCCCGCAAAAAATCAATGTTTTAGGCTGACCCAAAATCCTACTTTAACAATGCCACTGTATTTAACATTTTTTGGTGATAATTAAAATTCTTCTTCTTTCTCTTATTTAATTGCAGTTTTTAAATAAACTACAATAAAACAATTTTCTAACTATTTAAATATATATAAAATATTCCAACTTTGCGTTGCATGTTATTTGATACGTTTGTTATGATATGTTATAACAAAAACCTATGATCACACCGACTCCTTTGAATTGCATGTTGACACAAATATATACACGAAAAACCGATATCGAAAAAGACAATCCATGTTGTACGATATAGTACTTATAGGTTTCAATATATTCAATACACACTCTGTAACTAAATATAGACTCAAAACTTTGGACCTGATGCAAACTTTTAATTAGTCGATATAACTTCTTTGTACTAATATTATTGCGAACTTTCAAAATTTTGAAAAATATAAAACGTATATTATAAATTGCACAATTTGTTTTCGAAACTGCGTATAAGGCGAAAACTCCACTAGCAAGCGATTTCCACATGAACAAGATGAAGCGGCCCTCCCGAATGAAGGGGTCGATCACGCAGCTCTCTCTTACAATGGTTTTCTTCCCCTCGAAACCTCGAATCATAAAAACGTATAACCCTAATGTGCAGGAGGGCCATCAGTCATCGTCCGGGGGTTACGCCGAGTCACCGCCGGATCCGCAGATCTGGACCGAGGAGGAGCGCCGCCGCCGGAAGAAGACCTTCACCCTCGACTTTCCAGCTGGATTGGAGCCTTCCCCGACCGGCGACGCCGAGCTCCCGCCGCCCAGCCGGCCGAGCACGGCCGACGCCCACGAGGGCGGCGCCGCGGCCCCCGCGAGCGCCCTGAGCCCGTCGCCCAGCCACCGGGAGCGCGCGCACCGCACGCGCTCCAAGAGCCACGCTGCCACGCGCTCGCCGCACCGCAACGTCCGGCGGCGCTCGGCCGCCGCCGTCATGATGGACGCCCCGTCCGGGCAGTCGGTGCCCGCGGCGGGCCAGCAGCAGCCGAGCCGCAGCCCCCAGAAGGACGAGTGGCGCGAGCCGGCGGACGACCCGGGCCACGTGCCCACGAGCGACGACTCGAGCTGCAGCCACCACTACCACATGCACCACCACCACCCGCACCACCACCACCCGCACCGCGAGACCGGGGAGACGCTGAGGCACCGGCGCACCCGCGAGAGCCCCCGGAGGAAGAGCGGCGCGAGCCTCTCCGCCAGGCGACGCAGTAATGAGGTAGGCTTTCAGACTCGGCCACTCCTCCCCCTCGCCCCCACCTCCGCGCGCACTGACAGCAAGCGCGGCTGCTCTCCAACACCCTGGCCACTTGTCGCTATTCGTTTCAACCCGAGACGCAAACCAAATTAGACCAGCTTCACTGCGTGGCTGAACAGCCCGAACGAAAATGTAAATAACCTTGCTGTGTACAAAGTGTCGCCCGTGCTTTTATCCCCTCATGTAGAGAACAATCCAACAAATTGATAATTATATTGTCTGTGCATCACCCTTTGATTTTTTCGAGGGTGACTTACATACTGCTGTTGTACATATGAATGATAACATTTTATACTCAACATTACCATATTCATTGAAATTCAATTTTAAATAAAACAAAATGTTTAAAAAAGTTGCCTGCTGTCTTTTATAACACAGAGCACAGTAACTAAGGCACAGTAATAAATAGCTGCGGTCTTGTGAGATGTTAGTAATTAACGCATGCATCACCCAAAGTTTGTATTAATATTTCGAAATTTATGCTCAATCTTGATAAAGAATATATCTTTTAATTGATCGATATATCTGTTCTAATTAATGAAATGTGTTGAATAATGATAAAAAGAAACTACAGGAAACGGCTGTATTCGATTAGAACTCGGAAACGTTATGTATGTTAACCACAGAGTAACTTCCACACTTACTCTACTTTTAACGTAATTATGTCAAATATTTATTTCATCTAGATTATAAAAAAGAATTTTACAACAATTATTAGAAATGTTTGAATTTAAAAATAAATAGACTGGACGGTTTGTGTTATACTTTATTTATATGAATGACATATATCGGACTATATTTTTCAATTCTATTGTGGCGACCATTGTTAAGAAATGGAGAAAGACTTATAACGATATATAATTTAATAGTATTAGCAGTCATTCATTATTGTAAATATATATGAACTTTGAAGAACATCGAGTATAAAACCGTGTATCCAATAGAACATTCAAATTATGAAAAAACAATTGAATGATTTGCTTTTTTTATAAAGCAAATAAGGACATTCATAAAGATGTTTTTGTCAACTTATAATGTTCTAAAGCGAAAATATTAATCTGTTATCGATTTACAATCGTCTGACTAACATTTTATTCAAAATAAGACAAAGGTTCACTCAAGATTATTAAACAAAAAGTTATGTGTTATATTCTGTTACACGGACTAGCTATTGCTATTTAAATTAAACTTAAAAATTAAATATTTTTAAAATTAAACTATGGTACTAGCTAATATTATCACTATTCATTAATCATCGTAGTTTGCATTTACTGTTTCTGATTCGGCATGGTTAAAATAAGATGTCAAGGATCTTTTTTCTTTGTAGAAATGTTAATTGACTACCAAAGTATCTTTCATATATTCTTTTCTCATCATCCTAGCTTTTTCCCGGTAAATGAAACTAGTTCACGAACTCACCCTCAGCGTAGAATCGTATTACGTTTTTGTAAAAATATTATATTTTTAAATAATACCAGATTGTACATAAAAAAGCAGAACTATTTTATTTCCACAATCTTCTAATAATATATAACATAAATGTATATTATTATTATTTTTTGTAATTATAATGTCGGTATATAGTAATAAAATTGTTCTGGTATTACTACAACGGAATGATCACTTTTATAATGTAAATAGTGAAACTCAAGCGGAGATGATTAAAAAGGAAGAGAATTCGTTGATTCTTATATTCCAATGAAGCTCTGAATAATAAATGTACTAACTTATGTTAAATATAAAGCACTAGTATTTTGCACCCATGGTAAGAGTGAGATATAGTAAAAATTTTATTTAAAAAAGTGAAGTTTCTCAAGCTCTTTCACAAGAATCATATTCCGCAGAAGCAAGATCGAAGTAACACATAGCCTTTTTAATCGTCCTGCAAAAAGTAGAACTTGTCCCTCATCCCTTGGTAGCTGTCGATACGTGCTAGAGCGGACGTATTTTATCCGGGAGCATGATGTATAACGCTTCGCGCGTACGACTCTGTCGTCACCCCCACAGGATAAGAACGCAGCGCTGACGGGCAGCCTGCCGCGTAGGCGCTCGCGCGCCGTGGAGTACGTGTGCTCGAGCCGGCTGAGTCCTGGGGGCAGCAGCCGCTACGGTCACAGTCCGGGCCACAACGGCCATTCAACAATCATCGTAAAGTCGCCGAGCCCCGAGGTCAGGCTGAAGGCGCTGTCGGCCGAGAGCCTCAGGTCGGTCAGCCCCGGCAGCGACAGTGTATTCTACAGCGTTGAAGACGCGCCCCTGGACCAAGGGCACTGCCATCATTGCGGACGAGAGGTCACTCATCTTTCTTTTCTCCTTGCTTTCCTCAGTCTTTCGTTCTCTCTCTCTCTCTCTCTCTCTCTTTCCTATACTCATTCTTATATTTTATGATTTTTTTCTTTTTATTCTTCTTTTTCGTTTTTACGCATATCATTCATGTGTGAGATACGCTTAATATGTTGTACAAATGCCAAGCCGTCAATGTAGTATTAAAACTAGATTTTGACAGCAATAACTAATTTTTATTGAAAATGTATAAGAATACTCTAATGGAGAACTTCAATGAACTTCAATGAAAACCGTATGTGCAGGTCGCTAAATAAAAGCTAAGACTATTTTTCCTGTATGTTCTCAAGTAGATATGAAAAACTTTTTATTTCTTATTGGTAAAGAACGAGTTTTGGGGGGAATATGTTGATGTGAGATGATGACTATCTACGATTTAATTTACATAAGAAGGTGGAAGATAAAGTATAATATTAATGAATGAGACGAAAGAGAGATCATTAAAGTATGTAGAAGAGAGTATGTGATTAAATTCGAAGAAATATGTGGAAACATTTATTTTAATTAAAATCTATACAAAAGATCTAAAATCATTTAATAAAACATTTAAAGATGTCCAACGTTTTCAATTGTTTCTATAAATTGATTAAAAACGAAACGTATAATACGTCGCTGCGTTAAGATTTAAGATTTTCCAATAAATCGGACATCTTAAACGTATACCTGTTTTACAATGATACAATTCATAGAAATGGGCTAAAAATGTTTTATATAGGCAATAAAAAGTAACTTGAATTCTATATTGTTACATCAAATAAATAGAGCATCTTTAAAGAACTGTACTTGAAACATATAAAATTTAATCAAATTGTTTTGTAAAGATTGCAATGTCAGTGCTTGTGTATAGCGTAAATCATACCCTAATCACATTATCAATTTAATATAAAGTGTATGTGTAATATACAAAGGTATCCGAGGAGATAGTTCAACCACCAGCCGGGTTCGCTGACTCGCCGGAGGGCGGGCACCGGCCGTCGATTTCAAAGTCTCACTCGTCGGGTCACAGACTGTTCAAGAAGTTCGACAAGAGGTACAGATCGGAGGATCGGGGTGATCGGCGTCATCACCGCAGCAGTATGGGCCGCTCGGACGTGCGGGCCAAGTCGGAGGAGCGAGGCTCTAAGCCCAGCAGTCGCTACGACGACTTTAGTAGAAAGAGGCTTCACGCCCGAAGCACCGACGCCAGCATGGAAATTCTGACGGGTAAGTTTCACCCTACCTTGCTTTAGTCAAAATATTATTA